>JAGDQP010019720.1:0-34440 GCA_022664845.1 Lepisma saccharinum | reverse complement strand
ATATATATAATTCAGAGCCATATTCGATCCACTACTGGATGAGGCCTGTTTCCAGAGGGAGGAGATTGGTCGACTGCTCCCACGCTGACCACACGTGTTAGGAGAGGAGAGGCAATTGCATCACGATTCTGGGTGGGCACCGTTCCAGACCCTCTCGCTTTGGAAAAAATCTCTTGGCAGAGCTGGCAATTGAACCCTAGGCCCCATGATCAGCAATCAGCGACGGTAACCACTAGACCAGCGGAGAGGCAGAGTTCCATTTTCTAATAGGAGGCTACAAAATCAAACCAATCATACTAAATCTTTCATATTAAGCTACTTCATAAACATCACAAAAGAACTTGCTTCCAAATACTCTTCTTAGCTGCTAGTAAAAGTTCATTTACCATTGTCACTTGCATGAAAATAGTTTCAGCTTCTACCAAATAAAAATGTTCCGAATTTCTATCTAATGTATCGAAGCATCTTGTAGGGGGGAGAAATTTGTCTCTGGTAGGGACGAAAAATAAATTTGTCAAGGTGGTAAACTTATTTCCCAGGGGGAATCCCGGGCATCCCCCCCCCCCCCTAGTTCGCACACTGGCGATCGCTACTTTGATTTTTGCAGAGTTCTTGAACGCCTTTTCTCATCAGTAAGAAGTTTCGGTAGCCTAAACTTTTTTTTTCTCTCTTTTTGTAGCATAGGTGCAGGGATAGAACGCGGTTCAATTCTGTGGTAGTATATAGCTTTAACGAGCTAAACTACGAATAATTTCTCACTTCTCTCGCTATATGTTGAAGTTTAATGCAGCAATGAGTGAGCCGGAGTTTCTCAGAAGATATCTTGAACAACATTTGTTCAAGAAATATTTAAAAGAACTGAAAGTCTAAGTGCCCATAATCTGACTTGAAAAATACATTACAAAAATCACATTTCTTGTGCCCCTTTCGTGAGTACAAAGCTTCAAAAGCTTCAGTTAGGACATGAGAAAATACTTATCTTTTTCTGAGCACAACAGTATACAGGGTGTTGCAAAAGTAACTATCATGAATTGAAAGAATGATTCTGAATGAGCAACAGAAAAATAAAGTTCCATTCAAGAAAATGGTAACATTCCTTGTTTCTGAGCTAGAGGCATCCAAGTCTGTAGTGATATCGTCACGAATGGCATAATCTCTCTACAAATAATGAGTTAAATAACATGTGCTAAGCCGCAATCAAAATTTTATACCGATTAAAATGTATTTGAGCCAAAGTTTATGATTGGAAAATGCAGCTTGCAGTTGCGCTCTGTCATTACAAGTCTTACGTGGGAAATCCCCGTTATAATGCGCCCCTTCAAACTTAAAACTTTGCTTACATACATTCCTTGTTGGTTGGTTACAACATTCATTGTGGGTAATTTTCGACGCGGACATGCATTATTTGTCCAGATGTTACGTCACAAACAGCACACTTATCGACAGTTCTCCTGTTTTGGTGTGAGGAATCTATAGTTCAATGTATGATCATAACTAAAAATAGGCATCGTACCGAGACCGAGACTAGTCTTGGTCTCGTCTCGAATTCGAGATCAAGACCGAGAACGAGACTAAGGTTCAGGAATCGAGACGAGAATGTTTAGTATTTCATGTTGGTTCACTATAATGAAAAACTGAGACTTTTCGTATGATTATCTGGATATTTATCGTTTTCAATTCTGCACATGCGCAGAATGAGAAAATTGTTTCTTATCGTAGCTGTGCATGCAATGTTGATCAAGAGTTTGCTGCCACCATTTTTTCAATTCTTATTTTTGTAGAAATGGGAGATATTTTGAGTGAATGGGAATTCCGAACCCTAATTGACATTTACATAAATAATTAAAATGTGGCGTAAGTCGTGGGATCAACTTAGTTTATATCTTCGGGATTGAGCCAACATAATTGTAACGCTCTATACCGTTTTCTTTTAACTTGAAATTTAGAGCAGTCAGTCCGACGCTGGAATTTTGACTAAAGAACACATGTACAAATCTTTAAATATCAGTTGTTGTTTTTTTTCTTTTGCTCCCGACATTCCTGAGAACTGGATGATGGATGTCTTTTATTAGCCAAATTACTGAAAATTCCCTGATAGCTATGGTTGCCTACCTTTTCTCAGGAATATTTCGGAAAATCTTTAACAGTGTACATTCATTTATTTCTATAAGTCTGGTAGATAATTTCGACTAAAATGTAAAATTTTCATTTTTAACATAACAGTCATTCACTCAATTTAAATATAATTTAGAGATAGAAAAACGTAAATGTTGCGTATACCAATTTCGTAATTTGTAGTATAACATAGATCCGTTTCCATAATAGAAATATTTTCATGTATGTCACCTATTTGTGTATTCTATGTACCCTAACTAAAGCTTTATGTTACTTTAAAATCGTAATGTTTTCCTCTCTATTTCAGAATATTGTTTCTAATCTAAACTTGAAATTAACAATGTAACAAACTATGTTAATATCATATTAATATTCTTGTACTGAGATCTGAAAACCTGCGTACCTATTTCAAACAAGTCAAGGGATGGCAACTCTTTATAGTCTATCGCCTTTCGAGACGAGACAAGACCGAGACTAACGTGTCGAGACGAGACTGAGGTTTACAATCGAGACAGACCGAGACCAAGACTAGAATTTTCAGATCGAGACAAGACCAAGACTGTCCTAAAAAAATGAAGACGAAAACTAGATTGATGCCAGTCTCGTCTCGTCTCGATACCATCCCTACTAAAAAATACACACATTTACTTTTAGAAGCATAGATTGCATATTTTCGTGTAGACCTGGTTTCCTTTGACTCTGACGCTATAATATTCCGTTAAAAAGAAATACAATACTAGAAAGATCAGTTTCTTACATTTTAAATTTATAATCCATAGTATGTATCTATGTAAAAGAATAGAGAGTTTACAAATTAAAATTTTAATCATGAGTGACGGTTTCCACAATCATGCAGCCTAAAATTACACAGAATGAAATTTAAATACGAATAAAGCAATGTACACCATAATTGTAGAAAGTGACCGGTAGTGGGTACACTTACTAAGTTCAACAAATTGCTCACGAATCATTATTCAATGTAGATTTAAAATGAACGTCCCATTTTAAGTTCGTTTTACCATGTAAATGAGTTCGTTATTGTCAGGTTTGCAACTTATCGACATTCAAAAAATTTTCTGTGGACTGTTTTCTTTGAACGTGAGTGTACATTATTTATTAGAGACAATGCATTTTTTATATTCTATGCATAAAATTAAATTGAAAAAAGCAGTTTCGGTAGTAATAGTTTATTTGAATTGTTTCTAATTAATCTTTGCAGCATAAGATTTTGTTAAAACTGATATTCGTAAAAGAACATTTAACGACAGTTTTGTTTCATGGATTCTCAAAACAAGATCACAGCAGTGGTTTATCCTGATCCGGAACTTTCAAATCATGGGTGTGTGACTAAAACTATGAAGATGTCGCTATATTCTCTCACTTATATAAGAAATGAAATTTTATTAGGACCAGTGATTCCTTCAGACCCCACTATGGGGAGGGTCATCCCCCAAATTCTCGACCATATCCCCGAACTTCAAGATTTTTGCGGTCAAAATATCTATAGAAACTGTGCAAAACTCCTTTCACCCCACCAACTTTGACCTTACACCCTCCCAAACTGAACATCCTGGCGGAATCCCTGATTAGGGCGATGAAGGTCAGAAACTGCGTGTGTTGGAGTGTATGTGAATAAATCACTGTTCCTAAGCGAGTACCACTTCACCAAGAAAGGGATGGGAAGGGTAACTGTCGTGTATGTTAAGTATCATAACGACGTTCACTTGAAGGAACATAGAAATAGATCTAGAATAAATACACTAAAAAGGAAAAGTAACAATTAATACACAAGTTAGAAAACATTTAATAAATACACAAAAACTTAATTAGAATCAGTGTGATTGATGCAAACGCAGGTTATTCGTCTAAGATTTGTGAATCTGAAAACTGGCAGGGTTTTTTTCCCCATTAGGTTAGCTTTCTCCGTTTTAAGAATTGACGTTAGCTCCAGAAGCAAAACAGCTAAACAGAAACTTATTTCAGTTTTACGTTCAGCGACCTTAATTGATTGTGCCGCTTTTAATCTGGTGTCTCTGAAGCTGGTAGATCCTTTTTTATTTTGCTTAGCTTTCTCCATTTAAAACATTATCTTTAGTTTCACTATTACGCACTTCAATACGTTGTCATTGAGTCTGACCTAAGTTTATTTAAAATCATGTTTGCTTATTTTTTTTTCTTAATTGTTAAAGGCTCATGTTCTGCAGTTGCTAATTCGTAGGCAATGATTTTCACTAGACCACAAAGGTTTTGTTAAGCATTAATTTACTTTGATTTTGTTGACATTTCTCCACAATACACGTCGAATATCCAGTTGTGAAAATAGTTAATGCATATAATAAAAGCTAGGCATTTTCTTTAAGTTATTTTATTTACGAATTGCGATTTATGTCATAATTTAGCGCATATTTTTTTTAAAGACGGAGCTATTAATGTGAGATCCATATCACACAGTCAAAGAGTGCGAATTCACGTCCTTCTCTATCACTCCATCCAGCCTCCGTTTCGCTACAAATCCTAACAATATTTTCGAATATACTGAACTAATATTAAATGTATATTTCAATGTTTTCGTTTCTCCATATAGGCATATAACAGGACAGAATTTGTAAAGTTATAAATGACGTATGCATAATACGTACAAGGTCTTGTTTCTTCCCTAACTTGCTTTCGTAATACTACGCTATTCTTAGAAGTCTTGACCAGAATAGAGATACTTGACTCCATGTTTCTTTTACATACGTCACATGGTTTGTGAAAGTGATTGCATGGAAGTAAATGAGGAAAAGTGATATTGAAGAATACATACAGAAATAGAAATACCGTATATATGTTTACGAGTAAATTGACTTTTTTGAACATACCATGAGTGATTTCATGGACAGTCCGATAGCTGGAAAATACTGTTGCATAACAAGAAACAAATAACTTATCTTTCTACAATTGTAGAGAAAAATATTATCCGAATAACCAGATTGTTTTTTATGTATATTATCGGTTCCTCAAGTAACTTATCAAGAAAAGCTGAACAACCTTGAAATCTAGAAGCATTCGTGACCTATTTGAATGAACTGGTTAAATATACTGTACCAGTGATTTATCCACACACTCCTAACACCCCCAGCACCCCCCAAACTAAATTCCTTGCACCCTCCAACTTGGGGGGGGGGGGGTCAATATTCAAAATCTTTCTATTTTGGTTTTTAAAAGATTATGAATTCTTGTTTTTAAGTGGCAATAGAATAAAGCATTCAACTTACTTTCGACAAGATCATTTTTCAAGCACTTTAATTGATATTTTCCAAGTTTGAGACACCTCTGATTACTAAAGCGTTGAAGACTGACTCTTCCGGTTCGCGGTAGTGATTCACTCTAATGTGATTCGAATCCATTACTGCTGTGAGTGGGAAAAGATAATTTTAAACGCTTAAGCAGTCAGAATTGTTCCAAACTTACCCTTTGCTGAAATTTAGAATTAATCTGATATATCCGGTTCAATAAAGTTACTTTGGCTGTGGAACGAAAGTGAATGGCATGTTTGTTTCTTTGCATAAATTATGTTGAACAAGATTATAAACAAAATAATTTTCCTCTAATTATATATATTTTGCTCATTGAGTTAAGTCTGAACAAATCCGAAACATTTGTGACTTGATAAGTGATAAATTTCATAGCATGGCAACATAGATCCCTATTGCACGGCTGCGATCGTCACAACAACGTTTGATCAATCGATTGCCAACAATTTCATCTCGACGTCACACAAAGCAAGAGAAGGTCGATGCTGATTGGTTGAAGAAAGAAATCCAATACAATCGTTGCATCAACGAATTTGTAACAGATTCACCCACGTGTTTAAGAAATTTTCAATTTTGCGGCGATTGGAAGACTGTAATAATGTTTGTATAACCAGCATTCCTTATTTAGAATGAATTATTTTTTCTTTCCTCAAGGGGGGAATTTGTAGTGTTTCGACTTTGGCGTTCATTATATTAATTCATAACAAGATGGTTTAATAATTTCGTAAATATTGACAATTTTTAGAATAATCTTGAACTTTACTTAATGCTGTTCGTATCACGGAACATTGTATGTTTCACGGAATATAGTTTGGTAATGCTATAAGTTCAAAAACTCTCCAAGTTGTACATATTTATAATGAAAGTTTTCAAATTTAAACTGCTTCCGTGTGGTCGCCCTCTTGCAGTTAGCAGCTAAAACTTAACTGACCAGTAGATTTAACTATGCTCTACATAATGAGACAGGAATGGTTCAATTTCTCAAGTTCCAGATTTGGAGCCTTCCCTTGTTAGTCTTGAATTTGAAATAAGTGGATATACTGGGTACATATTACCAGGTGTATGCATAAGTAGTTTCCGTTTACCTAAGAGATGGCGCCAGCGAAAAGTTCGCAGCGTATTCATTTGACACATACGTCATTTTGTTCGTCTGACATTAAACTACAAACACACACAAGTTGAGTCCGCCAGACACTAGCGTCTTTGTTTTATCGTTCAGTGATCATGTCGAAGTTTGTGCCTGAAAAAGAACATTTGCGGCACGCATTGCTTTTCTTATGTAATCAAAAGAAAAAGGCTGTTGAAAGTCATCGTGTGCTGGTAGAAACATATGGTGAATACGCTTCATGGATTAGAACATGTGAGACATGTTTTCGACAATTTAAAAGTGATGATTTCAATGTGAAAGACAGTGCGCGCTCTGGTAGACCACAAAAGTGCGAAAACGAGCAACTGCAGGTGTTATTGGAGGATGACCCAACTCAAACTCAACAGCAATTGGCAAAAGCATTAAATGTGTCACAAGAAACAATCAGCAGACGTTTACGAGCAATGGGGAAGATCAATAAACTGGGTAAATCGGTCCCACACGATTTGAATGAACGTCAAATGGAAAGTCGCAAAGTCACTGGTGAAATGTGGCTTCAACGCCACGAAAGAAAATCCTTTTTGTATCGAATTGTGACGGGTGACGAATAATGGATTTATTTTGAAAACCCGAAGCGGAAAAAATCGTGGCTTTCACCTTACGAAGCCGATCCTTCAACACCAAGGCCAAATCGCTTCGGCAAGAAGACCATGCTTTGTGTCTGGTGGGACCAGAACGGTATTGTGTGTTATGAACTCTTGAAGCCCGGCGAAACGTTAATGCACAACGCTATCGCCAACAAATGATTAAATCACGCATTGATCGAAAGACGACCGGAATGGGCCCGAAGACATGGCAAAGTGATTGTGTTACACGACAGTGCGCCGTCTCACACAGCAAAACCAGTGAAAGACACCTTGAAATCGCTTGGATGGGACATCCTTCCGCACCCACCGTACTCCCCAGACCTGGCGCCATCTGACTATCAGCTCTTCGCATCAATGGGGCACGCGCTCGCAGAGCAGCACTTCAGCAATTTCGAAGACGTTAGAAAATGGCTCGACGAATGGTTTGCCGCAAAAGACAAGCATTTTTTCTGGCATGGTATTCATCAATTACCTGAAAGATGGGCGAAATGTGTAGAAGCCGATGGCCAATATTTTGAATAAAACAAAATTAATGTCCCTTGAAAATTACGTGTTTTCTTTACTACAAAAACCGGCAAAAACTTATGCACACATGGTATAAGGTTGACTCAAGAGTTTCTGGTCATTTCATTGAAACTATAGATAGCTCTGTATGCATATAACATATATTTTATTCATTCATTATTTTTAGATGAAAGCAACCTATCTTTAATCATTGCTTAGTTCAATATTTCCTTCATTTCTTATCCCAGGTATTCGGACAATAGTTCTGGATTTGTACAAATAATGCATAAGTGGATAATCAGGGGGATATAGCCCCGACCTTGTAAAATCTCCTTCCCCCCTTTTAAATTTCTCAAGAACTAGTCATGAGCCCAGTCTTCATACCCTTGAAAGATTTCTCTGAAAGAAACTGATAATACGCAGAGAGATTTCAGTTATTTTGTCTATGGTTTTCGCTGCATTTAATTATCAATGTGGGAAGAACAAACTAAAACTGCTTACGGCATATGAAAATGTAACTTACATAGAAAGTATTTTCAACAATAAAATTAGAATGATAAATAATTTCAAGACGCTCGGATTTCGTGGCACATGAGCTATCCAATTGGGAACGGTGAGGATTACAATCCGGCTTGAAAGCTTGATCTGCAGTTAGCTTGTAGGCATAGGTATGCAACGGTTATTAACAACCATCCTAACGTTCCATTGTAATATACCAAACTACAATGAAATTAATTTGGTTTTTGTGTTTCTTGAGAAAGAACTTTCCAGATCATCGACCAAAATCTTCTCGCGAAGTGTGCGATATGTTTGCTTCCTTTTGGTACAGAACACTGTCAGTCGCTTGAGATTGCTTTAAACTAATATCCGATACCATTATCTGAAGATGAAGTTCTGTAACGTTCGTTTTAATAGCGAAACGTTTTACAATGTGGCGTAACTGACGTTTACTTTCACAGGGTGAATGTAGTGAGTCCAGTGTTGCAAAATCAAACTTACTGTATTCCGTAAGAAATTTTAATTTTGTTTCCTGTCTGACAATTATAGGCCACGTGATCCCCGACAGTAATTTAGAGTTACCTTGCAGATAAGACCGCATCCTCCATAAGTAAATAAATACAGTAAAACCCCGTTATGTCTCGAGTGTCGGGAGACATGTTATACTGAGTAATGAAACTTCGTTATATTAAATGTGAGTCAAAAACTGTATTGTGCACGAAAATACATATTCTAGAATTAACTGCACTTCGTTTTATGATAATATATGTTCGTCATTGGATTCTATTGGGAAATAAAAACACTGGATATCCAAGTACGTACATTCAGCATCACGTAACAAAATAGTGTGAAATACGAACTAGACAACGAATAAAAGAACACTCCGTAAATTCAAGAACACTGGACGTTGAAATAAAATCTTTAAAATAATGCGGACGTGATGGTACGCATGAGGAAGACGATTCCACGGTGTACTGAGAAGCGCGATATGGCTGGGTTTTACTGTAAATCAATAAAATATTTATTGTGCCAAATGTGCATTAAAATATATTATTTTTTCATGACAATAAAATATATATGTTTCGTAGTTAAAAACTATTTTATTTACTGCATCAGTGATGAACTAAAAGTATATTACACAAAAAAGTAGGTCTAAAAATATTTTTATATATGACTTTAAATAAAATCGTGGGACGCTTATAAATTAATTAATTCAGTGAATAATTTATTTACTTTCAAATTAATGTGGGTAAGATTTAGTTAATTTATTAGCGCCTCACTATTTTATTTACAGCCACATAAAAATATTTTTGGGTCTACTTTTTAGTGCACTATTGATCACAAATAAAATCTACCTTATTGTTTTCCTATATATTTTATTTGTTAGTGTTTGTGTCTTCAATATAGTTTTTGTGAAGGGGGTGCATTTTTTTTTCACGCGTGATGTCGGTTTTATTACTCAAGGTGCTGAATTTTTACCCCCTCGGGGTTGAGTTTTCCAAAATTTTCCATTGTCATCAGAACAGTGTATGTGTGTAGTTTCAAGTCGATGATACGATTTGTAGAAATAGGTTAGAAATAGAAATGGAAGGGGATTATTTGTGTTTTTACCTTATGTGGGTGAGGGGTGAGTTTTTCAAAATGTTTTATTGTCATCTGAATTATATACTCCAGGGAAGATTCAGGTCGATTGGATTAGTGAAAGTGGCTTAAATTGAGTTAGAAGATTTGAATCAAACAAACAGAAATGCATACTTATAAAGGAGTAAAGCTAAATAAAATCGTTTAAAAACAACTGCTCACAAAATCATGCTCTCAATTTTTTTTTTTTTTTAACAAACACGTTAAAGAATGGTCTTATGGTGATAAATGTGTGGCAATGGGTTAATTTGAACCGTTCATTAAATTAATACGTATAAGTCGCTCGGTAGAGAATTTCTACGAGCAGAATTTCTATTCAAATGTGTGAAGGTAGTGGCCAAGGCCTATATTCCAGGTACAAACTCAATTTGTCAAAGAAAACCTTGCGAAAATCTCAAAATGACCGACGTGAATTGAGTTAGAACCTGCTTCACTGTTCCTGCTCCGAAGTATCGATATAGCCACTCACCTTCACCACAAGCAGTGGCGTAACTTACTGGCTTTGGTCCCCCTTCCTGTTTTCAGCTGGTTAACTCTTTATTAATTATTATTGAGTCATGACAAATGCGCCCCCTCCCTGCATCGCGGGAGTTTCGGGGGCGTTTTTATGCCCCTGGCCACAATATTATATGGCTCTGTATCTCTGTACTTTTCTATCTCGCTATAAGGAGATAGGCTCGTAGCTAGTAAGGGCCTAGGAGCCCTGACTCCTAAAATTCTCTTGGTTTCACCTATTTTTTTCTAAATTTGAATTTAATTTAAGGCCTTTGGGCATCTAAGGCTCAGGCCGGGATAGGGGAGGGGAAAGGATTCGGGAAGGTGTCGGCCAGGCCGTATGTTGAAGATGCCATCCTGGTATTTGACTCGTGTGACTGAGGAAAAACCTTAGTCAGGTTGTCGGCTGGTGGGATCGAACCCACGACCTCTCAAATACTATGCCAACACTCTACCTTCTTCCTTTATGTATGTAAATATGAGGTATAACTGTAAATATGATGTAAATACGAATGTAATATATCGTGATCCATGTCCCGGTAAATTTTCCACCCCACCCACCTACGATTTGTGGCTAGCAGCGCGTCTGAAGGTAGTTTCTTTTTACCGTATACGTATATACTAGTCTTCATAATTACAAAGATCGTTTGTCAGAAGTTTCAAGTTCGTACAATCGATATGTTTTTGTGTGTGTGAGTGGAAACGTATCATTACTGCTTACGGAAAAGAGAAGTTCTTTCCAAAGTTGTTGCTTTTCATTGATCGTCTGGTTCTACAATCACTCTTCTCAGCAGGGACACCGCTTTCAATACACAAACACGCATGCAACAGAAACTTAGGCAGAGAAGCCATTGTGTAGCCTGTTGAACGAAAGTCCGATAACCAAACTTTTTAAGTTTATGAAAAGCGAAAAAAAACAGTATTTCTATTGCAGAATGATGAATGCAATCAACAGATTTGTTGGTGTATTGACATATAGTTCTGACAGATTGAAATAATGGATTTTTTCTTCTTTAAATAATTGACTTAAAAAATTTTTTTAAACTTAGACTTCAACATCGCTTTTATAAATTTTTGCAATATTTTCAGGGTTCAGTAACTTCGTGCCTTGACTGTTGGAAAACATTGTTGGTCGCGAGTCCTGATGCGTCAGGCAGCGTCCACTACGTATTGAGTGTGAATCCCTATAGGGCATAGATATTTATCGATTTTTTTAAAGCATTGCATTTGCATCAAGATAGACTGAAGTCATAATTACTCCAATGACTCAAAGAAAATAGTTTATGGAGAGCGAGGAGGTCCGCGGGCTCAAATCTTTTTACCGACGATCGTGACCGAGTTATTCCAGGGTTTGTCTCACAAGGGACAATTCTATTTTTGACAATTCAATTTCGGAAAATGCTTGCTATCACCGGATTCAGTACCAAAAGAAACCGAGAAAAACAAGTTTGTAGCTGCAGACTGAAAACAGGGCCGGATATAAAGGGGTCCAAAGTTCGAATACAGGACGCAGAAAGTGCCTATAAACACCATGTAATTTTGAAACAAGTGGAGGAATTGAGATCAAATGTGAGGTATGAGTAACATGTGTGAAGCTCTACTGAATAGGTGTAGTGCGCATCATGTCGGCCATCTTAAAAGTCGCCATATTGGATTTATCGAAAAGAAATAAACGGGAAGGAAGGCATGTGGCATATTATTTTAGGCTAGCTCTTTCCCAGAAATTCAAATATGAGGTTATTTGTTACCAACCTTTATTGCGTGAGAAGTATGGACCCTGGAAGTTGTGAAAAGGCAAAGTTAATGGTTTTGGCTTCTGATTGTTTATCTTTCTTCAAATGTTCTCACTGTTGTTCCCATGTTTGTCTCAACCACACAATCATTCGTAAGGTACACAACGGATGCAATTAAACGGGCATCAGATCTGTTGTAAATGCACGATTAGCACTAATTACTCGAGAACATTGGACATTTTCAGGTTTTATATCGGTTGTTCCTATGCACCTTTCACGACTGCCTTAACAACATAAAAGTTTCTTATCGACAGCAATAATTCGAACACTGTGCTCACAGCACTACTTTGCTCATGTTCTTCGATCCCGTTACATACACTGAAATGACAGAAGCTGACTTCCGGATGGCGACTTCCGGGATAGTTTTCCGGTTTCCGGAAATAACCTTTTCAGTTGTTGTTGTTTTGTTTTCGGAAAATTTGCTGTTTTTCATTCTGAATTTTCCGTTTTTTTTGTCGAAAATGTGAACATCCCTAATAAAAAAAAATCCTTTCAGCAGGCCTACAGTCTGAGGTAGATTTCGAAGTGTTTTTGATTTAATTTATTGGGGTAAGTGCAGAATAAAAAACACTTTTAAGTAAATATACTTTTATCATTTTATTTTCATTATAAAATTATAAATACGGTAACTAATTACCCTAATAAGTTAAGTAATTACCATGCAAACTTTTTTGTTATTAGAACTGAATGCAGTGATATTCCAATTGAAATTAGCAGGCCCAATGAAACCCGCCACCTTATATACTCCTAACGAAATATGAGCGCTATCGAGAAACTAGTTATTGATTTATAGATTAATCATCAAGAGCTTTTCAACGTTACCCCACATGACAACCCTCACTCGTACCCCTACAACCCCTGAATCGTTGGTGTCATCGTAAACTTCTTAGGGTGTACTATAATTTATGCAGACAAAGTTTCCCTATAAACTCTTAGGGGCTGATATATATTTATTTTTTTGAAATTTCAACCCCTTCCTCCGACCATCCGCTTGGGCCGATTTTGCTCATTAACGAACTTAGCCGAGCTATTAAGTCTAGAAACAACATAACAACATGGTACCGATCTCAATAGGTAGATTTTTCTTCGTAATCTACCTAATAGTAGATCTATATTAAATTTGCATTTTATTCAGTCAGTTTGTTTCTATCTGCATTCGTTCAGTTGCTAGCTTAGAGTCAGAGTACATACACGGTAAAGGGAAAGTCGTAGCCGTACGACTACGAGATAAAAAAAAGTTCTTGTCGAATAATTTAAGGTCTCACAACACCAAATCTAAAGTGAGATTCTATCTGATCTATTTTGAGGCGCTAGGCTGTGTCATACACGGAGCAAGAAATTGAAGGATGGGGGTCCACTAAAAATTAAATTAAAAAGTTCAATAAAGATTTTTTTTTAAAAGAAGACATTTTTAACGTTACAACTAGAAAGTAGGAAAATAGCTATGTTTTACGGTAGAAAGGATTATCAACGAATTATTACATCCAGGTTATTCAAAATTTACTTCATCATAGATGCATAATAATATCACCCCTTCTTTCGTGGAGATTGTGATTATCGAGAAGCGTCAACCTTCGGAATTGAGGTGAGCTTTTCTACTTCCCAGAAACTTAAATTAACTTAGCTCTTCTGTTGAATTGATTGTAGCCTATTAGATGAATAATTCACTCATCTGACGACATACTTTTTCGTCCATTCTCGACATTTTTTGCTTGTTTAATGCTTGTTAATACTTTTGTCATAGAATATTCTTGGTTACCTGTTCTATTTATTATTATTATTTTATCTTGAGTTTAGAATTGTATTTAAACAAAAAAAAACACACACACAACAAATTGGGGTCATAAAAAACGATGCTTCAAATTACGCTCTTTGTTGTTCATGTTCCATTTGTTTTCTTCCACGATTTATTTCCAGTTTTCCATGGCAACTGATAATTGTGTTAGTTTTCTAATTAGAACAAATTAACAGAAATCCCTCTGCGTATGTAGTATCAAAGGCTTCGTAGTTGCAGAATTCCAATATAGCTTCATGAGACACTTAATTTTCTTGTGCTTTTTCCTTCAACACGGAAGTTCCTGTGAGCAAATGATGAACCACAGAAAGAATTAAATTAAAATGAAAATATAGGGGGATCTTAAATTTTCTTCCTTTTATTTCCATTACATTACAAGGCCGATGTATTTTGATACAATTTGAATTTATTTATGGTCTTGAAGCAACTCTAGCCGAGGCCGGCTAGGGATAGGGTGGCGGAGAGTATGTTGTTAGGCAGTCAGCCAGGGTCTAGTTTGGAGGTAATATCTCGACATTTGCCTGGTGATCGAGTAAGAAAACCTAAAACACGCAATCAGAATGGGCAGCCCCTAGGTTCGTTCCCAGGAACTTCGGATTCCTAAGCTAAGCTTTACTAACTGATTTACGGCCGCTCAGTATATTCGCGTACAAGAAAAATATATCTCCTTCTTCATTTCATAATATTACCCAGTCTTGTGCTCTAATTAATGTCGCGGACTACGAATCGGTACTGGGGAAGCCATAGGTTCAAGTTCCATTTCCAGCTAATCTAACTAACAAGTTTTACCGTTTTCACTAGGTAAATACCGGGATTGTATATAGTAAGATGCTCTGGCAGCTATTTTACACAACATTTTCCCGGAAGACTGGTAACCGGGGGTAATCATCCGTCCGAGTTGTGACGGGTTTAGATCCTAAATGTCATTGGTAAGGTCACCTTCTCTTGTGGTGTTTTTCTACTATATCTACTTAAGTCTGCATGGGACGTTAGGGCCTAAAGAGATATAAGAGAAACCGAGTTCCTATAATACATTAATACCATGTGGAGAGAGGTGTTCCTATAATGTATAAATACCATGTCTTACTAAACTGAAAGATAAACCAAAGTATCTGAGCCCAAATTTGGGATGTTTCTGTCCATCTTATTTTTTGGTTTAGGCGATAGTGTGCGGTAAAATCTAAGCGTATATAGTGCAAAAATACCATAATGGAGGCTTGTCGCTTTACAACATTAAAGGACACAGTAATCAAGGTTTCTGACAGCATATACCGAGCCGCCGTAGCTCAGTGGTAGAGCGTTGGCGTAGCATTCGGGAGGTCGTGGGTTCGATCCCAGCGGCCGACTATCCTGACTGAGGCTTTCCCAGGGTTTTTCCTCATTCACACCATGTGAATGCCGGAATGGTACCTTCAAGATAGGCCCTGGCCGACGCCTTCCCGAATCCTTTTCCCTCGCCTATCCCGAACTGAACCTTAATTGCCTAAAGGCCATAAATTCAATTCTGACAGCAAATCTTAAATATTTTCTTCGACCTCCGTCTATTTCACGAGACAGAGACTTCTTTTACACCCTGTATTGTAATGCATCTTCTGCATATCTCAGTTAAGTCAATTTTAATCTATTCTTTAAAACATTTTCACTTCCCGTATATACTCACATGTATATTATCGGGAAATGTTAAGAATATTCCTGTAGCGATACGTGAATATCTGTAGGATATCACTGGATATCCTTGGTATATTTATTGAACATTCTGCAAATATTTACATGAATTTCTTTAATTTTCATGTATGCTGATGATGTTCCTGGGATATTGCAGGAATATTCTACGAATATCTAAAATATATTTGTTCTTTCGGGATATTCTAGGGACGTTTCGAAAAAAAATGACTCAGAATACTCTTTTAATATTCTCATTACTTTATAAAATGAATGTGCTTATCTTTCTCAAACATTCAACGTAAATTAGGGGAAATTTGTGGGATATTCTGTGTGGGTGTATCAATTTGCGGTCTAAAATTCTTTGTGGAAGCAGACATAGAGCATGAGTTGTAATTGATTGCTTTTACCACTGAACTACGAAGAAAATAGTGAATTTATCATTTATAATATTGAAGGGGCAGTTCCACAAAATATTTTAACCTCAGTTTTAATAGAAGTGAAATAACGCTAATCGTACCGTGTCCTGAGCGCACAATCCAGAATTGTGGAGTGAGCGCACAAGCAGGTATGTGACGTCGTGATCGCACCACAAGAAAAACTAGTTGACCTTGCAGGGTAGAAGGAGCACCTTGAGCAACGCAATGAATACCATTATTACTACTACTACTAACAATAATAATAATAATAATAATATGTTCATTCTTTAATAACTGCAAATGAAGGAAACAGAGCTGTGTCCCTTTATCAGTTTCCACAACTTCCAATTTACTAGCCGTTTTTTTTTCACTTTATTAATTAATGTTTTCAGACCCACACTGAAACACCTCGGTTGACAGCAGACATTAAAATTCTCGAAAAGTGAAGGGCCACGCCCTTCCTTCTCTTATTGGTTCAAAAGACCTAATCGAAAGTTGAACAACACAAGTAAACTCTTACTAAAATAAACTTTTAATTGGTCTAAAGTACCTTCCACTTTCCTTATAACTAGCTTCCTTTATGTTTACAAATCCTATTTTTGAAATAAAAAATAAAAATATAAAAGGTTTCTTTCAACTAATGTACAGAACAAAAGTAATGTATTTTATTATCCTTCTGTATTTTCTATACTGTCAAGTATTTTTTCGCATTGTTCGTCTTATTCATAATTTCTATCACAACGCTTGCGAGGTGATTCTTCATGTAAAACTAAAACTAAAATACTCTTTGACATTTTCTCCTCTGAGGCTTCCAAGTCGTTTCCAAGTAACAAGTCCTTGAAAAGCTTCCCACCCGGTTTTTAAACAATCTGTATCATTGAAACTAGAATACAGATTAACTTAACTCTGGATTAAAACGTTTTGTGCAACTGACCCTAAAAAAAATAAGCTTTAGGTCTTTCTCTCTGTGTCTCCGTCTCTTTTCTCTCAGTCTGGTATCATAAGAAAGCTGAAGATGTTTGGGTTTCACATAAATTTGTACGTTCTCACTCAGATAAATCATTGAGGCGCCAGGCGCGAAAAAATAAGGGGAAAAGATAGAAAACAATAACCTTTGGGGAGTCTTTGGCTATTTTCTGGGAAACCATGCCATCCACACGTACATAATTATGTGATATCACATGAAAGATTATGATGTGAGGGTTTCAAAAATATATAGATGGTCTCGATAAGTTTAACAATTAAAGCTCAACGAGCGAGAAAAGATGTAACTTTGATAATCTCAGTAATCAAAAGCGACCATTCAACATAGATTAAGAAATTCAACATAGAGGCGTTGCTAAGGCAAAAATAAGTATATGGGTGTTTGTTAGTACTTATTGTAATCAAAATATGTAGAAAAAAATCTTTAACAACTATTTCTAAAAAGATAAATAAACAAGAAGTGATCAAAACTGACTTTAAACTTTAAACTTTATTTTTATATGGGCCAGTTTAGTAACTTTGGACTACGGCCCGTCACGATTTGTCGTTAGCTGTTAAGTGTTAAAATCCACACCCATGCCCCTGCCGGGACTCGAACCCGGGACCGTTGAGTCGATAGCCTACCGCCGCAGACCGCTCGACCACCCGGCCGGCATCAAAACGGACCTTTGCTCTATACATTGCTTATACACATTGCTGATAAGTAATAGAAATTCAGGAAAAGCTTTTATGCTGTGCTACAAAATGTATATAACAGTGTATTTTTTTTTTTTTTTTTTTTTTTTTTTTACAGTGTATTAGTGAAAGAATTTGAAAAATTATTAGAGTAACCTATATTTCTGTTTTGTGGCGTATAATCTTTACTTTGTGTTTTGCGAAGTAGATCGAGAAGAAGAGGACATTCTCAATGTCATTTCGTGGCGAGGTCAAGGCTTACCACTTTTTCCCTAGCCTTCCAGAGGAGGAGGAGGGGAGGGGGGGGGGGAAACAGGCGTGCGGTATTAAGTCATGCCATGGAAATTTTTCGCTGCAATTAGTAACATATAAACCCAGATTGAATGCGTGATTTTTAAAAATATTTTTGTAAATAAACCGTATTTTAAATTCCTGGAGCATAATCATGAATGCCTTATGGATAGTGAAGAATGAGGAGTATGTGCAATTATATAAGGAGCATGAAAAGCCTTCCAGTAACTTTTCAAGAGGGCCACTGTTAAATAGTAATTGATCAAATTTCAGATTCTAACTAAAAAGAATCTGGTTCCTTTTTGTGGAAACACGTGACTCGTAGGTAAAATATTGCGAATGAGTTGTCTGGTCCGCTAGCTACTTATTTTCACGACTAAATATTGTATAAATGATCTTCGCTGCTTTGAAATTAAATAAAATGTATTTATGGTCTTGAGGCATTTATAGCTCAGACCGGGGTAGGGTAGGGGAAAAGTCCCGGGAAGGAGTCTGACAGGACCTCAGTTGAAGTTACCATCCCAGTACTTTGCCTGCTGTGACAGAGGAAAACCCCTGGAAAAGCCTTGCAGAATGGTCGGCTGCTGGTATCGAGCTCAGGACTTTTCAAAAGCGAAGCCAACGCTCAGTTTGTTTTATCTCTTTTTGTGAGCTCCGTGGTCCAATTTCGTATTTCCTTGTTCTTTATTAACAGTAATTACACTACATCTGACGAAGCGGCTATTCCACAAAACTGTCTTACGAAGATAATTGAATAAAACGTTGGGTTAAATGTGCTAACTGTTAATGATGTAGAACGCAAGACAAAACCTAAATGGAAAAAAAAATAATTTAAAAACAACTTTTAAAGACAATCTTTTCTTAAACAATTCGTACTAAAAAGTAAAAAAAAAAAAAAAAAATGTTTAAGCATGACTAAATACAAAAGCATAGGGCGCTCTCTCGTATACGGTCATTTTAGAAATTCTTGAATTGGCGCACTCCATGCCTTTCTTTTAGTCATGCATAAACAAAATTATTTTATTTTTTACTTTTTAGTACCAATTGTTTAAGAAAAACTGTGTCTTTAAAAAGTTCTTTTTTTTTTTTTTTTCGAGCTATTTTGGTGTTCGCAAACTTTTTCTCAAGCTGTTTTGTGACCCAAATCCTAAAGTGTTCTGCAACCAGTCAATAAGTTAAATTAACGTTGCAAGATTTGAGGACATCACGAACCATTGTGAACTAAAGAAAAGAATATAAAAATCAGCAACAACCTAAGGTGGCTGACTATTTGGAATATAACAAGCCAATATTAATCGAACCACTGGCCTCCACCTGTCTTATCTCGCGTTAATCGAAGCTGTATTATAGGACTTTGCCTCAAGTTTCGGGTCTTTCTGTAAAGTAAACAACGTTCCTTACCTATGTTAATCCACACGCATAGCAATTGCGTTTTATCAGAACTTGTGCAGGTCTGTGTTAGCTTACATATTGATCAACTGCACGCAAAATAGGTAAATAAATATGGCATCCATTCCCCTTCTTTATTGCTTATGAAATAATCAATTGTACCAGAAACTTAAAGCAAGAAGGTGTTTTGATAGAAGAGAAAGAAGAAATTGCTTCTGACTGTGTCGTAACGATAATTCCCCACCCCATTCGGTGTACAATACAGCAAAATTTCCAGACAGCGCATTGATCGAAAACAAGCTTTTAACTCGTACGTGCATTACTAACACTAGGACTGCCCATTATAAATATCACTAGAAAAAACGAAAGAAAAAAAAGTGCCCCTAATGGTATTCAGTTGCGCAACAAAATAGTACTAGACTTCCCTTTATGCTGAGAACGTCATTGTTTTTATTTGCTTTTTTGTCAACCACCAATACAAATTTAGGAATTTCGAAATTCAAGATGGCGACATGAATTCTAAAATCCAAAAATAGCACTAGCCCAAAAGGTACTGAAGATTGACTATGAAGTAAAAAAAAAAATTGAATCCCGAAGTAGATTATGACGAACTCAATTTTAAAATAATATCCGATTTTCGTGTTATTTCCTGTTTATTGTGTATCAAGGAGTCCAGTCTTGAAGTTAGGAAAGTTCAATTTGTGAAATCCAAGAAGAAGTCAATATCATCCCGCTTTCGTTTCTAAGTTCGATTTTGAAATCAGAAAAAAAAAATGAATTGAGAAGTCATTCGATTTTTGCTTATCTGGGAGTATTAAAAACGGTGAGTTTGATTGTGAACTCGGAAATTCCTTCATTTTAAAAAATCTCCCGATATTCGTTCAATTACAAATCCGAGGGAACAGAATGGTATTCACGGTAGCCTAAACTGCTGTGTTTTAAAAATATGTAATACTTTTCCCGCACTCAGCTAAAAAATCAAACAAAATAGCGGCGTGTCTTAACGCTGTAGATCACCCCCGCCATCTTGGTACGCACCTTCCATTGATTTACTCGGGAATTGTTTTACTCATTTTATGCCTTTTGGATGTAGGATATTTAAGTTCTGCTTTCACAAAATTTGTCTTGGTGGTTATTTTGACTCTTGTATAGTTTTGGTTTGTGAAGTTTCTCCAAATATATAATTATAATGTATTATTAATAGTTTGCTATATAAATCACAATATGTTAACGGGAAATTATACTGTTCCTGTGTAAAATATTGCATTTCTATAAAGTAGCATGAGTAAAAGAGAACATGACGATAAACTGGGCGAAAACAGAAGTTAAAACTATACTCCTGAAAAATATAAGACGAGTAAAACAATTCCCATGTTAATCAATGGAAAGTACGTACCAAGATGGCGGGGGTGATCTACAGCCTTAAGAAAGATTGTTTTCTCGAAACAAAATAAATAAAAGGTAAGAAAATCTGTCTACAGATTATTTATTCGTGAATTGTAATGTAAAATTTAGGGCTCCATTCTTAGATAATAATCTATTTTATTCTTTACTTACTAACATTAATATTGTAACATATATTTTCGTTTTAATAATTTCTTAAATCGTATGTTCGAATCAAATAGGTCCTAAAAACGGTTAAAGTGCGTTAAAAAAATACTAAATTTAACATTTCTAAAAAAAAAATTGCATTAATACATGAAACTTCTGCTGTTAATGGGAAAACCATGCACGAATGCGCATTTGTATATAACTTCCTTTCATTCTTTGCCATTTTCTTGTTTTCGTTTGGCCTGAGCCAAAGCTGTCTAAAGTTCTTAAGTGAAGTTCAATTCAGTTCTTGTTTTCGTTGAATCTGTGGAAGTCTTGCAGAGTTTATGTACCGCGAAGCTGGTATAATTGCGTAGCTTAGTACATTGTTTGCGTTAAGGAAGTAAAATTATTCATTTTAACACAGTTTAACAATGAATGCGGCGTTAAAAAGAAATTTAATTACCGGTATTGCTGTGATTCAACAGATTGCGGTTTAAGATTTAATATAAAAAGGCAGTTCTGGTCATGTTTAGTATAGAGAGGAAGTTTTTTGTGAATGCTGCTCTAAGTTATTTTGGATGGCAATCTTTGTCTGTATATTAAGAAAATAGAAATTTTGAATATTGATTTTTTTTTTCAAAAAGAAACCTTTTTTTCTTTGCTCTATGTTTAGTAAATCGTTAACACATCAAGGGAAATGTGTTTACAGTAAAAATTCATTCGCTACTTATTTCATTTTAATGCAAATAATTGTCAGTTTAATACACTTATAGCAGAAAAAAAATCCTAAAATAGACTAATCCAACTTTTAGAAAGCCTAAAATGATGTTGATAAAATTGTAAAAATCTGGAGCCTAGTAATAGTGTCCGGACGCCGATTATAAATGTATTTCCTGTTGTTTCAAGGTTTTGTCAGTAGAAAATCAGACTTCTCGTCGGTGCAATTACGGCCAAAACACTTCAAGGTGGGTTTTCTAGTGCTATGTAACCAAGGTCATGCAACCATCACTTCAGCTAAACTTGAGTTGAGGTCGAGGGCTCAGGCTGGCCAGAAATTTTTGCAGTTGTCTTCAAAGCTTGAAGCTAGTGATCTTGCTTTGTGGTCGGGTGCGTTATTTTGCTGTTATTTCAAATTGTTGCCGTAGTGCAAGGAAGAATGAATTTTCCAAAGTTCGTTGGTATTTATCATCCGGATACTGAAACCAATATCCTCCTCCTCGAAAGTATCCTCCCGCTCCAAATTTCACAGTCGATGGAAGATACTCATGTAAGAAGTATTAATCACCACGCCCACTCCACATCGAAAACCTAGCTCGAATGAACTCGGATGGGTATGGTCAGGTGGGAAACTATGATTTTATTTAGGTGGATATTCACTTTGTGTAACTGTGTAAAATCTGTCCCATCTCGAACCTGCTTGCCTCCTTGAATGACAATCCAAAATTCGCAATGTTAACCGTTAGACCATGAGAGTTGGATGTGGCATTTGAATCTGCTACTAGTATTTTACTGTTCTTACGGTTAAGAAGGGGTAAAATATTGTATTTCAAATTAGATATATTTTTCTTCTATCCCTGTTGCTTATTTATAAAGTTGAGCAATACAGTCACACCAGGCAAATGTCGGGAGGGTATCTTCAAGTTAGGTCCTGACCGACTCCTTCCCACATTTTCCTATTCTGGAATGAGCCAGGTACCTAAAGGCCCTGGATAAAAACTCAATTCAGTGGAGTTCCATTATACAGAGTAAGGAGCGCGTTTTGTTTACAGAATAGCGGCTCAGATTAAAAGACTATGAAGGGATTCTAAAGAAATTGAAAAATGGCGTCTGATATGCTTTTGAAAAGGAACTAGAAAATTAACAGTCGTGAGAGTCAAGACTGATTTTTGCAACTTCTTACCCCTTAGGCTACGTATGCTTATAATTTACTCATAATTTACTTTTAAGTGCTGGAAGTTGCTTGTAGGAAGAGAGAGGGAAAGGTAAGAGAATTAACAATCGTCACGGCAAGGGTAGCCTCCAGCACATCTGCCATTTTGAATTGTGTAAAGGAAGTTTCCGTTCCTTTCTTACATTGTAAATGTTTCCTTGAAGAAGAGCAATACTTCAGTTGCTGTGGAAATTAGTAGTTACGTGATAGAGTGAGCAGGTAAGTGAAGATATCTTTTGTAATAATTGCCTTCAAAATGTCTACAAGAACCAATTAAGAATTCTTTTAATGTTCATGTAAATTATTTTATGAAGAACATTTTTATTACTATCAACAGAATAGCAGGAAAAAGAAGTAAATATTTGGATGAAAATGCAGATATTATGCAACAAAGTTAGGGCTTCCCACGTCTTGAATCATCTTAAGTGTTACCAACTCCGATAATAAACAGCGAACATTGAAACCATTTTCGTTCGTTCTATCCACGTGCGAAATCGTTCGCTGTTGTTGAAGGTCATTTTTTACACCGCTGTCCATAGTTTTTTGTTTTTTTAAAGTGTTCTTTCATTTATTTAAGTTCATGAATGCATTCCTTGCGCTTCTCCCGCCTGTATCGACTGTACAAACTAAGCGTTCGATAGGGCAACTCATTTTGATTCCATTGTTCTTGTTTACGTACTGTAGGCGATACTGTCGGACTGAGAAGCAATTAACAAATTGTTTTTGTGAAATTTGTTACATGGTAATGAGCACAGAGCCATTTACAATGTTATGTGTCATAGCTGATTACTTTGTGTATGAAGTTGTTTGTTGATTTTAAAACAGGATAATAACTAGCCTAAGTACCCGCCCGTTGGTGCGGGAAGACTGAGTAAAATACGTTGGGAACACTAATAGTCGTACTACTACTACTACAACTGGTACTGCAACCTAGTGCTGCCAAGCTTCTTTTGTAGAAGAATGTGTTCTTCTTAAAGCTTGTTTTACCACCCTTCTTTCTTTTTGATAAAGATGATGTCATTTTTAATAAACACTGGATGATTTATGAAAATAAGTATTTTTGTTTCTGACTATAGCGAGTCTAAAGGTCATCATCATGCACGATGAAATAAGGCCTGAGCCTGAAATGTCTATAGGCCATAAATCAAACAAAACGTTGAAATAAATATTGACCCAGATAGCATTCCAGCTTGCAATAAAGTTGTCAGTCACTTGTTTTGAGTTTTTCAAACTACAAACAAACATGAAACAAACTTGTTGGAACAACGTAAAGTGGCTTGGTTGTTGTAACTTTAGCTTGATGTATCAAACAGTTATGCGAGTAAGCTTGTCAAACTTGTTACTTATTTGAATTTTGTTGTTGTGCTTTGGCTATCATCTCAGTGCGTTGAAGTCCTATCACGTACCAGGACTGTTTCACCGTAGGCTAATCTTCGCCAACTCCCACCCTTTTAAACAGGCGTCTGATGAACTAAGTACAAGTAGCCCTTTGAAAGCAAGTTAGGGCGTGTGATTCCGCGATCCGGTGACTACACCATCGGATTTGTGTGCCAGTGGATCCCGCTTCGATTCCCACCCAAGGCAACTGCTTTTGTTTTTACTTTCTCGTCCTGTCAAGACTATTTCAACCTTGATTCGTATAAAGTAGACTGTGTGCTTTGAGCCTTGTTTAAATCTTTTTATTTCGATTTGCTGAGCTTTCATCAAGTTGTCCCATTTGTCAAAATAAGCTTGATTCACTGTTGACTCAGGTCAAAATTGTAATGCTGGGAACAAGTCGTTGTTCAAGCAGTTTTGTTAAAATGTTGTCAGAGGTGGACTGCAAACTCTTGAACCGAAGATTCTGAGACAAAGAAATCACACACAGGACCTTTCCTATTGTCCTTGAATTCAAGACATGTATTCACGAATTGTTCGAAGAGAGGGTTGCGTTATGCTACACGGAATACAGGTGACCATTATTTTTGAGCCCCGCGTTTTTTTGAAACCTGATTCATTCACGGTGAAACGTAAATGTTTAACCTGTTAGCACATTTTGAAAAAAGTAAGTATAGGGTCACGGCACCAGTTTCCAGCCACTACAGTTTTAAAAATTAATTAAATAAGGCGTCTGATGTTTGACTTTCGCAGCTCATGTTTTTTGTCAGTAGTTTCGATGTTCAGATGTAATCTGCATTCTCATTAGTTATTTCAAATTTTGTTACTCAGTTATTCAGTGACGAAGTTGTAAACACACAAATTCAGCCTCCATTGTGTGTATCGTTAGTAGAAAGAGAAAGTTCAGGTATGAATCAGTGATTTTAAAAAAAAATAATATACACTTTTAGTCATAGATAAAAGTACACTTGTTGAAAGAGGAAACATTGGTAATCACAGCAGAAACAAATTGAATTATATATTTATTGAATACTTGGGCACTTATTGCGTGGCTGGATTACTGGTTCGAAATTTGGCCTGAATGGCCGAATGGCTATTATGGCTGTTAACTGGACACAATGTTAATTATGTAAGGCACTAGTTTCCGGCCACCGGCAAAAAGTACGATAGAATGGGGTCAGTGTTCGATTTGTACAATTTCCAGAGAGGAGGGAAGAATTAGTGAGAGATGTATTATATGGTATTTTGGGATCGTCCATATCCCAGGTTGGAGGTATAGCAATATTTGTAAACAGAACCAGGATGATTTTGCAGACTCTGGAATGGGGCAAAGTAGACCAGTTTCCAACTTTCAATCGTCCTTCTAAAATAATTTGTTTTATATGATGATGAGTGTTCAGCCCGAAGGCAGATCCTGACCCGAAGGTCCCATGCAGGTAAACCGATGGTGCTTTTCCATTGCCTTCTACCGGATGATGTCATAAGGATGGAAGTTTAATGTAAGCGTAATCGACCTCGGGACCCATTGATTACAAGGCAATGAGTCTTAACACTGATCCAGGGATTGCGACATATTTTTCAGTTTGGGAGTTGTAAAGTCAAAATTAGGAGGGTGTAAGTGGAGTTTCGGATGGTTTCTATCGATTTTTGACCGCAAAAAATTAAAGTTGGGGGTCTCAATGTTTGGGGGGTGACTTCCCTCACAGGGGAGGGTCTGGCAGAATCACTGCACTGACCCTGATAGGCATAGAACTATCCCTAGTACTGCATGCAGTAGGTAACGAAGACATTTTTTTATTTTACATCATTAAAAGTTGCTTGTTTTTCTTTGACTCTTTGCCTTCTTGTAACATTTACGAGCGATGTTTTCGTTTGTTAGAACACTATTAATAAGCACAATTTAGTATGTTTTACATGCCTAGAACGTGGGCTCTTTTATTATATTTTATTTTCTATTATTTATCTTAAACGTTTAGAGTAAGTCTGAGTAGTGTGGCCTGAAACTGGGACTTAACGGGCAGTTGCTGGTAGCGTGTGGCTGGCAATTGGTGTTTTTTGCTATATGATCATATTTATATTTCTTACGGTTTACAAATATGTGCTTTTTCTTTTTATACAGCGGTAATATACGACCTAAAGACCAAGGTACGATATGTATTTACTTAACTGTTTTCCTTCTTCATATTTTTTGTGCATATTTACACACCACCAAAGTCAGAATTTTGCTTAAGTGACCGGATACTGGTGCCGTGACCCTACTTCTTTCTCTTTTAATATATGTAAGAACCTTGTTGTTTATCTGGTTAGGTAAAGTTTGGAGAACCTTAGACTTCCAAGCGAGCGAGCGATGTTGTTGAGTATACAGTTAAGACATCGTCGACTCTAAAGTGAGTATATAGATTGGTCGCAAAACACACGAATAGAACGGTAACGTGTATGATCACAAAACGCACGGAGCCAAAGAGAGACCTTGTCTCTGTAAGGTTAAATCGAACGATTATCGTAATAAATAGGATTTGTGGTACTGAAGGAAATAGGAACGCATGTTGCAGAGGTAAAGCTTACAATCATAGTAAAGTGCACTCAGACCATTTTAGTTGTGAAGGTCACAGTTTAATAAGATACCAGGACACGTGCTTAACATAACAAATAAGCTATGTTTCTGTTTTAATTTTCGGCAACTAGTCCACCCTATACCTAGGATTAATAAAAATGTTTCTTCATGTGAAAAGGTCACCGATTGAGGGAGAGAAAAGCGTTTCCATGCAGTAAGATTAGTTTAACTGTTTCGTACGAGTCTTGGATTGTGTACGAAAGAAGATTCCTGTGGATTTCAGAAATATTGAACAAGACGTTTAACGCTGTAGATCACCCCCGCCATCTTGGTACGCACCTTCCATTGATTTACACGGCAATTGTTTCTCATTTTATGCCTCTCGGATGTAGAATATTTAAGTTCTGCTTTCACAAAATTTGTCTTTGTGGTTATTTTGACTCTTGTATAGTTTTGGTTTGTGAAGTTTCTCCAAATATATAATTATAATGTATTATTAATAGTTTGCTATATAAATCACAATATGTTAACGGGAAATTATACTGTTCCTGTGAAAAATATTGCATTTCTATAAAGTAGCATGAGTAAAAGAGAGCATGACGATAAACTGTGCGAAAACAGAAGTTAAAAC
Organism: Lepisma saccharinum; assembly: GCA_022664845.1. NCBI lineage: Eukaryota > Metazoa > Arthropoda > Insecta > Zygentoma > Lepismatidae > Lepisma > Lepisma saccharinum. The sequence goes on along the minus strand of JAGDQP010019720.1, from coordinate 7,124 downwards.
TATACTCCTGAAAAGTATAAAACGAGTAAAACAATTCCCATGTTAATCAATGGAAAGTGCGTACCAAGATGGCGGGGGTGATCTACAGCCTTTTGTTGCATGGTATATGAGTTCGTCAGATTACTTGGTGAAGAATTTGTTTAAATGTTTATTTAACCATTCACATCGAAACCACCTAGCAGTTCACTGTAGAAAGTAACTTTCTTGAAAAGAGTGTACCTATTCATCCGTTTCAGCCAAGGAGTCTGCTAAACTGTGGGTCCTCAAGGTTCAGTTATAATAGCCTATTAGAGTTTCATGATTTATACTAGCCATTGTGGTAATCTCTGTGCTGGATTTATCATCCGAGTTTTATAGACACCTTAGATGTTTAGTAGTAAAGCGATTGGTTACTTCCAAATAATGACAGCAGTACTGATCATTTAAGATAAAACCATGGAAAGAAATTATGGGAGAGTTAAGCCAATCCCATATAATTATAGAAGCGTCAGTATTTTCATTATTGCTGATATAGAGTAGCTACTGACATTAATGAACATGTACGGTAGAAAGTGTCGTAAAATTTCATAAACAAACAAGTTAAAGCGCAAATGCTCTCTGGTAAAAATATTTAGAAATATGGGTAATTCTGACAAGCAATACTGATCAGGCAGAAAAGAATTATATATTTTTCTTCTGTTATGATTAGAATGTCAAAATATGTGCTCATGTAAATGCTGGTCACTCGAGCGCCATTACTTTGGAACATATCGACGATATAAAACTCAGTCTATTTGTGGAAAGTGATAAAAAAAAAAGTGTGGAAAATGGTCTTAAATTGGTGAAAGAAATGGAAGATAAATACATAGGAATGGGTACTGGGTGGAAGGCCCTACCGGTTAGAGTGCATGTTCTTCATGGCCGCCATCTTCAATCTCCTTTGATTTTCTTGAATGGGAAGGGGGTCGTGTAATATGCCATTCTGGGCTAGAATTTCACGAGAAATACGACTGTTAAGTCAATTTTGCCATAAATATATTATTGTGAGATATAAGGCTGCCTGTAATGATGCAATATCCTGAAAACAACCATTATGTTTTGAAAGAACGGAAGAAATACAACCCAAATTAATCCAAATCCATACTGATAGCGCATTATACTCAGATATCCAGGAACTATTTGTATGGGTTTGGATTTCATTTCCTTTGTTATTTCAAAACAAAATTAGTATTTTCAGTCTATTGCAATATTACCCCATACTAGGGCCACATACCGTTATGTCTCATCATAATACAGTTACGACAAATCTGATTTCACAAACATATTTCTTGTTAAATTCTATCCCAGAATGACATATTACGCGGCCCCCTTCGCAATTAAAAAATCAATCGAGATTCAATATGGCGGACTTCAAGATGGCGACCATGAAGAACATACCCTCCAACAGGTAGCGCCTTCCACCCACAACTGTGTATTTACCTTCCGTTTCTTTCAGCAATTTATAAGAACAGAAGGATATTTACATATTTTCTGATCACTTTCCGCAGACAGGAATGTCTCCCAGAGTAATGGCAGTCCAGTGGCCAAAACTTACGTGCGCACATACATTGACACTAATCATGACGGAAGAAAAATATATATTTTTTTTTACCTCCCGCATCAGTATGTTTGGTTGTAAGGTGACACAGGAACGCTGGTTAAATAAAAATGTTCCATACTTAGCTTTCACTGTGTCCAAATGTAACAAGCAGTTATTCAATCCTTTCTATAACGAGGAACTTAAATTTATTCTACAATGTTGCCGGAACTTTAGTGGTCAAATATGTACGTATATAAATTGTAACATTGTTTTACGTAATTATCCAATTCTGTATTTAGAATTTGAATTTTATTTATAGCCTTCAGTCAACTAAGGCTTAGGCCGGGGAAGGGGAGATGATTCGGTAAGTTGTAGCCCAGGGCTTATGTTGAAGATACCATCTCGGCATTTGCCTGGTGTGACTGAGGAAAACTCCTGGAAAACACTCCGTCAAGATGGTGCCTTATTTAAAATTAATGATAATGTTTCAAGATCCGAAGTTTTCCACTGTCCAGAATTTTTGAAATGCTAAAAAAAAGGGACTCAACAATTACGTGCTACAGTTTTCCGTACACTAAAATTAAAATTGTTAAAAAAATCTTCAATGGAGAGGCGGAAAAAAACAGAAATTTCGATCTCTACTTTGTTCATTATCACTGGATTGCCCTCAGAAACTACAAACCGAAATAAGTCTTAGTGTTGATTCACATGGTTAGTGTAACATTTCCCCTTCCACCCATCTCCATTCAGATAAAGAATACGGGGCGCACGTGCAGTCTGTACTATGTGACTGTGAGTCAACATTAAGTTCGTTGAAAACAGATTATTGAGGTGGATAACGTAATCTGTATTAAATAGAAAGTCTGTAGTGTGAAACAAGAATGTATGTTACTAACTTCCTGTAACAGTACTTCTCAGTTGACAAATACAGTGTTAGGTTCAAGCTTTTCCTTTTCTGTAGAGTTGATAGTTCGGATCAAAGGATAACAATGTTGATTCATGTAATTGGAGCAACCCTGAATAAACATACCTTTGCTCGTAAGTCACTTCATTTAATGTTCTAAGCAGAAAGGTTATTTTTGTCCACACATATTATGGGGGGAAGTGCTTGGGACACTTCGAAATACATGAAGTTTACCTCTTCATTTTAAATAGAAATTTCCTAGGTCTGAGGCACAAAACTAATCTGGAGCTCCCTACCACTAGGTAAGTGCTGATAAAATCATGTTAACATACTTTGGTGTCAATCAACAAGTTTGAATCCCTCTATGGCGCATTTCCATTGATCATAATGTGCTCTTTGTATATTCGAATAAGAATTTTGATAAATTCTATATTTATTTTCGTATAGGTTTAATGAAAATACGTCTTAGATGAATTCAGAACTGATGATATATTCATTTTCCCCTATGTTCTTCCTTCAGAATTTCTGCGTAACAATTTCTACACTAATTTTAATTCATTATATTAGAAAGATCCATTAGCATTAATAATTGACAGGCTTTTGAAAGCTAGATCAGTCTTCTCCATTCGAATTTGAATTTATTTATGGCTTATATGCAACAATGGCTCAAGCTGGAATGGAGTCAGAGAAAGGATTAGTAAAGGAATCATCCAGAACTTACTTTGGAGATACCATCCCGGTATTTCCCTAGTGTAACTGAGGAAAAACTCTAGAAAACCTCAGTCAGGGTGCTTGGTTGCTGGAGTTGGTCCAAGGACCTTGCGAATACTAAACCAACGCTCTACCAACTGAGCTACGACCGCATGGTTTCTCCATTCGATACTATCTAAATAAGTCTTTATGATTTATTGATATATCGATTGATTGATATATTCCAATATTATGATAAAATGAAAATTTATATTGATCGATTTTTCTATATAATAGATATTTGACCTCTATTTGCTTTTCCATTTGAGCGATGTTTGATATCCAGTGATATTTCGATATAAGCAATGTTAGATTTCCAATTTTTTTGTATATATATATATGTAAACGATACATAATGTTTGATATTTCTACATTTGATATAGCGATCACTCTTTGATTCGCCAACGATTTTATATTCGAATATCAATAATTTTCAGTAGTCACAGAGTCCTACCTCTTTTCTAAGCTCGAATACTAAGTCAATCTTTTCTAAGCTAAGTCAATTAAGTGGGAGGGCGGGAGGGATAAGTTAATGAAAATACAAAATGAGTTTTAAATTAGCATTTAAATGTTAACTCGAAAAAAAAAAGTGACAATAACGAAAGTGTTACAGAAAAATAAGATAGGTGTTTTTATGAGAGATAGGAGATTAGGCGTCCCAATTGAAGTAAAATAATTCCAGGGGACAGTTATTTGCCTCGGATTCAGTCGGTAGGCCCAGAGATTCCGCCAGGATTTTCAGTTTGGGGGATGGTGTGAAGTCAATATTGGGATGGTTTTGTTAATGGAGTTTTGCACGGTTTCTATCGACTTTTGTACCGAAAAAAATTAAAAAGTTTGGGGGCACGCTTAAGAATTTGGGTACCTCACCCCCACATGTAGGGGTCTGGCATCCTTTCTGGTAGGCCTTACTTCATATAATTTTTCTGCGTTTATCCTTGTAATTTAAGTGTTGCACACATTTCCTAGGCGTTACATTTCCTATGTAACACGAGACGTACTTGAATTTATTTATGGCCTTTAGCCATACGAAACGCACAGTCATGGGAAAAAATTTTCCGGGAACGTTTTATTTTAATTCGTATTGATCTATGATTAACAAACCAGACCGGCAGCTAAAGCTAGCCCCGTCACAGTGTGAATGATGGTATGTGACGCGCTTGGCTACAGCTGTCGGTCTACTGCATATAAATGTTAGGTAAATAAGAATTAAAATAAAACAATCTCACATTATTATTTTTGTCGTAGCTGTAGCAGTAATTGGCTTCTACCCGATCGGGGAAAACGCGGCTATTTTACCGCGAGCAAACTGCGCCTTCTAACAAATACCATGCTTTTAAATGTACTGTACGTGTCTACATGAGAATTTTCACTTCGCGCTTTGACATACACATTTTAAAAGCATGAGATGTGTCAGAAGGTGCAGTTTGCTCGCGGTAAAACCACCACGTTTTCCCCGCTCGTGTAGAAAGGGCCTAAACAAAAACTTGAAGTGGTTTTCCGTAGTTATAAAATCTTTTTACCACGTAAAATTACCTGAATTGAGAGATCAGTTACGCATCTTTATTATGTGTCTGTGTAACAAATTAAATGTAACACTTTTCAGATTCACCATTCAAACAGGTGTGCTCTCTCTCTCTTTTTTTTTTCTCTCCCCTCTCCTTTTTAAAGTATTTTTATTATCTTCCTACTTGGGGACACTGGGAGTAGGTCACTTTTTCACTATCTAAGGTTAACGTGGAAGCTCGGTATCAGGAATTCCGCCAGAATTTTCAGTCTGGGGGAGGGGGTGTAAAGTCAAAATTGAGAGGGTGTAAGTGGAGTTTTGAACAGTATGTCGACTTTTGACCTTGGGGAAGTGCTCTCGGGTATTTGGGACGGTGACACCCCCACTGGTGGGGTCTGGCGGAATCACTGCTCATGTCCTTGTGTACATTCTGTACCAAAAAAAGGTCATACAAAGCTACTGATGTGCTAGGAAATTGCGAGTAAATTCGGTTGTAGACACTAACATTTTGTTGTATGTTTGCATTTGAATTCATTTATGTTGGCAGCTTTGGCTCTGGCCAGGATGAGGTAGATAGGTAGTGTGGGAAAAGGTATCGGCTTACTTAAGGTACCACCTCAGCACTCGCCTCAGGGGAAACTGTAAAACTTCAGTCGGGATAGTCGGCCGCGGGGTTCGAAACCGTTTATCTATTCATTGCCAATCAGAAGTTCGCTACGTTACCACGGAGGCCTACAGCAAACTGTTAGCATTATATTACTGCATAAGGCGTCTTAAGAGTTCATTTCACAACTTAGATCTTTCACTAAATAGGTTTTTTATTGAGCGGTTTCTGTGGAAAGAGGTCGATTTACGTTAATATTTAATTCAACAGTCAATTGTATCAAAGAAGTCGTTACACTGTGAAATAAAGACATTTCCCTCAGAGTAAAAAAGTATCATATGCACATCATAAAGTAGCCAACTTTTTTTTATTATTATTATTTTCGTCATTTCAAGTACATTTCGATCTCCAAACGTCATGAATTCATTTCGTGTATACTTTTTAACTCTCAAAAACTATATGAAAACTCTTTGTACACTTTTCCGTACAAGTTGATGTGTTGATTAAGGGGGGTTCGTAACCTGGGAAAGAACCCAAGAAAATTGGTAGCTGTTGGTATAGAACCTGCGTTGTCCTGCTGAGAAACCTATCATTGCTCTTGCCATCTGAGCTACGAGGAACACGGTAAATGTCACTGTTCTCCTTATATTGAAGGTTGATGCAAAAACTGAGTGAGTCAACAGTTGATCAGGATAAATTGTGATCAAAATATTTATATGAAAGTGATGGTCAAAATCGAAAATGCGCAAGAAGTGTATATGAGTGGTGTTGAAAAAGTCACCTTACATGATATTTCCATCTAACTTCTTGTATACATCACGTACACGTAATAAGCAGTTTAGGCCGACAAATACTAGAGCTCACATAATCTGGTTTAAGTAAATAAATGTAGTGTCCAAGGTTAAAGGTTTTTTTTTATTTTTTTTTAATGTTTTAAATTACTTATATGTTGTATTGCTGATGTATATTTCTTTCACTTACTTGAAATGCTCTCTATGTAATCCTTATTTAAGTGAAACAAGGAGACAACAAGTTGGACTACTTGCTTGAATATAGATCATCATTTGTATGCTGAACATTCTCCCCCGAATGATCTCTTTCAGAACTTGTACTCTGAAACGGTCCAACTAAATTCATTGCCAGATGAAGAAGCAAACTTATTACGTAAAGCATTGCATAACCAAAACAACTCTGTAACACAGGCCTTCTCAATAGGCTACCCCCGGGCTACATATGTCCCGCATGGATACTTCTGTTGGCCTACCACCAAAACAATCTCGAGGGAGATGAAACAATAAAAATAATAAGATATCGAAAAAGCCGATAGTTTTGTTCTTCTAAATTGCCTGCTTCATTGAGGACGGTATTTGTAGATTGTGTCTTGGCCATGAGGCGTGGTGTGCACACTAAATTCAAATAGCAGAATATTTCATCTTTTGAGAGCGGAAAGAGGGACTACTTTTTTTTTAGTGAGTTTGCATTGGAGAAAAAATAAGAAATTTCCACTCGAAAAAGGGTGGGCTCTATGGTAGTCCATTTCGACGAGAGCGTACATATGGTAATTTTACATTCTTTTCTTTAGTTCACAATGGTCCGTGATGTCCTCAAATCTTGCAACGTTAATTTAACCCATTTCCCGAGTCCCGACGCCATACAGTGATGAAATTTTGCACAGTGACGTAAGCCGGGTGGCAATACAATATTCCATTGTTACTGTTATGTATTTCTATATATTTATATATCTTAAATGTATTTTTTAATATGGGCTTATTTATCCTAAAATAAATACTAGCCTGTAACG
>JAGDQP010019719.1:19337-34441 GCA_022664845.1 Lepisma saccharinum | reverse complement strand
CGGGAGTTCAAAAGGCATTTTCGCAACGGGCCATATTTGAACACCCGTAGCAAGAAAGCGGTCGATTCAACGTCACGGTTTATTGTATACAGTCATCCTGTTGGTAGTTCTAAACATCACAAGAGAAATGGCAACCTTATATTCAACTCCCTCACAAACACATAGCCTTTGTGAAGATACCATGGTATGACGGCGGAGAAAATCCGCGTGTACTGAACAAACCATTTCGAAATAAAAGTTGCAATTTCTACTGTAAGTTGGGCACTTAGAAGGCTTCCGTAACACTAAATTTCAGACTAAATTTCACAAAAACAAGCTATGGATGTGAAACTGGGTATATCGAGGTATTCGGCGTCGCAAATTATGAATCTGATACCAAAATTGTAAAATTCAAAATGGCGGATCCATTACTTCCCAATTACCAGAACCTTGTCATTCGATGCTCGCAATCCGGCAAGTTAAACAAGGAACTGGTGTGCGATTTCTTCCGCAATGTGCTGAAACGTAACGTAGAGCAAGTTTCCAGCAAAGAAGGCCGTTGTGATTGCCGATGTCTGGAGTGCTCAAAAGTCAAGGACAGTCTACCAAGATGACAGTGTTGCGATTACATTAAAAATCCTTCCACCAGGTTCCGCTGCTTTCATGCAACCACTGGATGTGTTTTGCTTACATCAGTGGAAAGATTTTATGAAACGGTTCACTGGACATACCTTCCTTACAGGAAACGAAGCACTGCTACACAGGGGTAACAATGTCTTGAAAATACATAGCCTCATTTTGAACCAATTTCAATTGACACTGTATCACCCCTTGTATAGGTACGTCTGGTACAAAGCGGGTTTTGATGTACCATACGTTCCATTTCAAGGCGTAAAGGACATATTTTTTTCTTTCGACGAGCCCGTTTGCCAGAACTCCAAACAGAAAGAATCCTGCATTGCATGTTTTTATGTATTTTGTTATAAAATCCTGTGTTATATCTGCTTCTTTGCTATCTAGCATTATCATTAGTCATTATGCACTCTTTCCGTCATCCTCTTACACGCATGTAACGCTCAGTAGTACATACCTAGGGGGAGGGGTTCACAGTGTAAACGGCACCATGTGATACCAGAAAGACAGTTGTGGAAGCATAACGCATTTTATAATCCAAAACGCGCACTTTTTCACTTCCATTGCAATGGGGTTCGAAACACCACTATACGTGGACAAACGTCATTTTCTAGCTGAGAGCTCTGCTGTCTACTACAACAAACTCCCTCTTTATTATCACGAATCAGCTGCCCCTACTTGCCCCCTTATGTACTATACGCATTTTTCTACTACATGTGTAATCATCACATGTACATCGTTATTGCAATTGTTGTCTGCCATATTGGATCCACCATTTTGAATTTTACAATTTTGGTATGAGATTCATAATTAGCGACGTCGAATATCTCTATATTCCCAATTTCAGATCCACAATTTGTAATTTGTGTCCGCCATTTTGAATTTTACAAATGTGATGTCAGATTCGTACTCAGTCACCATTTAAATCTATATATACCAAGTCTCATATACATTGAAATACAGCTTCCTATTTTGTACACGTTTTCTGGTGTTTCGGGGCGTGAACTGTTCGGATCTTCAAATGGTCGCCACGCCCACCTACAGGCCCCATTCAAGCGAGATATTTCACATGTAACGTGTACTCGGTGTGACCTTTCCAACGACACATGCAGATAACCGCGTACTACTTCCCCAACTTCCCTTGTTAGTTTGAAGGAACCATAACAGCAGTGACCTGGTCACCTTGGTGTGACGGAAGAAAAACTTCAGGAAAATCTGTCATAATGATCGGCCCCTGAATATCTCAATCATAGAACCCAGAACCTTCGAATGCAAAACCAACGTTCTATTAAATGAGTCATGGTAAGAGATACACAGGGTCTCCCTGAAATAATGGCCCAAGCTTCAAAAGGTGATTATTTACAAGAAAAAAAAATGCATTTGGAAAAATTCGGAAATCTGCTTAGTGTAGAAGCTACAGGCGCTCAAAGTTTCGGAGGCATCGTTACAAATGACGTCAAATGACATCATATTTGTCTTACACTATTTCTAACACCTTTTGTTCTGCATCTTGGGATTCGCCACAGTGGGCCCAGGCCGAAAAAAATAACGTTTTTTTTCGGGTTGGGCCAACTTAAAAAAAAAGGTTTTAAACCCAGTAGTGAGTTTTTTTTTCATTATCTTACTTTCTGAACTGTTTCTAAGATGAGGGAGAATTTATTGAACAGAATAATATTTTTGAAAAATGCACGTTAACGTTAAAAATCTGGATGAGATGCCTTCCCCAATGTGCCCAAATTTCTTATATTTAGCACCTGTTACTCCCAAACTGGATATTTCCTTTTTGCAGGATAGGGTACAAATTGTATATAAAAAAAAATAATTGATTGGTCGTCTTTCTTAAAACTGCCATAGAAAAACTTTCAGAGAAAAACCTTTTCTGGAGAGTATTTTAACATGTTTGGAGGTAGGCGAATATCTTTGAATTTTCCTGGAGGCTTGTCACTATGTATCAGATACTATTAGTGGTTTTGAAAACATTTTCGAGGTAATTATTTACTTATTTTCCGCCATCTTGGGGAGCTAGAATGGAAAATGTGTGATTCTGGCTCCCCCTCCTCCCCTTTCTAAACGTGTAACGTGTCTTGAAACCGGACCTTGAATATAATGGAAATTTTTATTTCCCCTGCAGTTCTTTTTACTTTCTTCCTATATTTGTAATACTAATACTAAGTCCTAGTTAGCCAGCAGCTTTGGGATTGGTGCCTGTATGTCCGTCTTTTTTAAAAAACTTAAGTCCATGTACCAGTTGTGAAAAGTGGAGAGATTATAAACAAAATACCAATATTAATTTCCAAGTCCTTCTCGCCCCCTGGGAAAGGATTTCGATATCTGGTCCCCCAGACATAATACGGACTTCAGGCTTTCGAGACCACATTTCCTCAATGGATATATTGACATTTCCACTTGAGGTGCTCTAAATGACATTTGCAATTGGTACATTTCACACAACGGTTGCTCATGATGTAGATAGGAACTCGTGTGTGTGTCTCAAGCTGCTCGAATTGGCACTTGCAGTCAATTGAAGTGTGTAATTTCGGAGAGATATTGTCACTGAAGATCGCGTATACCCAGCATCGAAAGCTCACAATGATGGCCAAGTACCTGGATATCAACAATATGTTAATTTACATAGCTAAATAAACATTACCATTCCTAGGAGTGTGTAGGGTAAGTGGCTGACGCTTTGGTAATTTCTGCGAGTGGTCACAGGTTTGCTTCCCGATAGAAACACTCGTTACAGCCGGCGTAAAGATTCTGTGAGAACTGTTATCTTGACTCATGCGTGAGATTTGCCTTCGACTCTCCCTGAGGAAACTCCCAGAGTAATATAACCCAGGCTGATTGCTTCTCTCGTTCATTTCCAGGATAGTGTGATCGTATAAAAATACGTCGTTTAAGGCTCCTCGCTACATCCTCCCACACTGTTTAATATTTTTCAAAATATTTCAAAATCTAATAGCATTATCACAATTTTAAGAAGATAATACTTACAAATTACCATGAAATAGAATGGACAGCGATCTCGAGATCTTGTCCATTGATGAGTGATTCGTTGACAAAGATTATGACATCACTATTTAATTAAAAACGCGTCACTCATCAATGGACAAGATCTTGAGATCGCTGTCCATTGTATTTAAAAGTAATTTGTAAGTACTAGAGATGTATCTTCTTATAATTTTTGATAATGCTATTAGATTTTGAAATATTTTGAAAAATATTAAAAAAGTGGGTTAGGGAGTAGCGAGGAGCTTTAACTGTCCTAGACCTGAATTTCTCAGAAATTTATATTTGGAAGTAATATCGCTTATTATTATTTTTTTAAGTAGTCACAGAGAAATATACTACACTGAAGTTATGCCATGTCGGAAGAACGTAAGAATATTACTCGGGAAAAAACATATTTCACACGTGATGAAGCACTATGAGATCGTATGAACATCGTTGTCTGTAAACTTTTACTTTCGATGCATCCTTTTAAAATGTCTTGTGATCACGCACTACAGTTAATTTTCAATATAACTTAGTCAAGCTGAAACATTCTTTGAAGGTAAACCTTATCTTGATTTGTGTGTACAAGTGAGAAATTCACTACTGGTTACCAACTTCTGTCGGAGCCTTCGTTACTCGAGACCATCCTTCCTTAATAGATCTATTGACATATCCACCTGAGGTGCTCTAAATGGCATTTACAGTTGTTAATTTCACACAACGGTTGCTCATGATGTAAATAGGAACTCGTGTGTGTGTGTGTATCAAGTTGCTCGAATTGGCACTTGCAGTCAACTGAAGTGTGTAAATTTGGAGAGATACTGTCACCGATATTGTCACCTATTGCAAATATCGGTTGCTCATAATGACGGCAATAACTTGTGTCCCACACACGAGTTGCTCTAAATGCCATTTGATGCGCTTGAAATTACACAACAGTTGCTTACAATGATGACAAGAGCTTATGTCACACACAGGTGCTCTAAATGCCATTTGAAATTCCTTGGATGTCTCATAGATTACAAGAACTGGTGTCTAACGGTTATAGCTTTCAGTTCCTTTGCGCTCTGAAAGTTGGTTAAAAAGAGAGGGTTAAAGAACAGGGAAGTATACACCTGAACTAACTCAAGGCAACACACCGATGGCTTGCATTAATCTTCTGCGAGCGGTCCTGGGTTCGATTCCCAGTACGAACACTTTCGTTAAGTTAAAAAAAACTCTTTTAGATCATCTTTCCTGTATGGGACGTATCTTCTGTATGTCCTTATAGAATTTGACAAATGTCAAGGCGACAAAATCCAAGACTGGTTCGTATTCCAATCTTTGTTTTAGATTTGTGTGCTCATTGGTCGGGGCTGATTTTCTTAGGTACCAGCGCAGCCCATATATATAAATTATAAAGTAGATAACCATGTAAGCATATCCTTCCTTTAGTTTAGTGTATGCAAAATCACGTTTCGAGATCATGTAAGAACTTTTTCACACATTAAGTGCTACAAAGCGGTTAATAATTCTTTCTTCAGCGAGTATCAACATGTGAATGAATATATATTTACAGTTTTAAACACCTTTTATCCTGCATCCCAGGGTCGCCCATAGTGGGCCCCGACTATAAAATAATAGCGTTTTTTTTTTCGGTTTTAAAACCCAGCCGTTTTAAAACCCAGTAGTGCGTTTTTTTATTATCTTACTTTCTGAACTGTTTCTAAGATGGGGGGAATTTTATAGAACAGAATATTATTTTTAAAATTGCGCTGAGTTAACGTTAAAAATCTCGATGAGATGACTTCCCCAATATGCCCAAATTTCCTATATTTGGCACCTGTTACTCCCAGACAGGATATTTTGTTTTTGCAGAAAGGGTACAAATTGTGTGGTAATTGATTTGTCGTCTTTCTTAAAACTGTCATACACAGCGAATGTTTCTTTAAGAGAAAAACCTTTCCTGGAAAGTATTTTAACACGTTAGCAGGTAGGCGAATATCTTTGAATTTTCCTGGAGGCTTGTCACTATGTACCAGATACTATTAGTAGTTTTGAGAACATTTTCGAGGGAATTATTTACTTATTTTCCGCCATCTTGGGGAGATAGGATGGAAAATGTGTGGTCCTCGTCTTTCTAAAGATGTAACGTGTCTTAAAACCGGAACTTTAATATAACGGAAATTTTTATTTTACCGGCAATTCTTTTTACTTTCTTCCTAAATTTGTATAAACCGGAAAAAAATGCCGGAGCTATTACTTTCCTTTATGTACTGAATTTTAATTTATGACCTTTAGACAACTTAGGCTCAGGCCTGGAGAGAGAAGCGCAACAATGTGGAAAAGCCCTTACCTTACAGAAGGTTTTATCCCGGCATTCGGTTGGTGGGACTGAGGAAAAGCAGGGAAAACCTATGTCAGGATGACCGGTCGGAGCAGGGTTCGTGCCCACGCTCGACCTACCCAATGCCGATTGGCAGGCAGACATGCTACCCCTACACCACCTGCTATAATAATAGTAGTAATTATTATTATTATTATGTAATCAGTAGTACTTGAATATAAAGCAGATCGTAACATTTTCGGCCCCAAAAGTCCAAGAGAATCTAAAAGAACCCGAAAAAGCCCAATTAAACCCGAAAAACTTACATGGGCCCACTTTTGCTGTGTCCAACTTATGGTATACACACGGAATTCTGGTATAATCGACGCAAATTTAGTCGGTACAGACGGAACACTGGCAGGAAACACAGGTGCCAATTTTACTTGTTCCAACTCCTGGTATACACATGTTTGTTTACACTGTAGGTTAAAACGTATTTTAACACAAGTTGACAACTTTGTTTGTGTATAATCAGTGCCAATTTCTTCAGTTACAACTTTTAGGGTGCTCGTCTCCTGAGGTCAATTTTCAGCTTCCAGACCCTGATAGGAATGTAGTAATATTTGCCCCGCACCTTCCCTTGAAATATGTCGTAAAAATGCCCATTAGTTTACGAGATATGAAAGGGTGCTCCTTTCGTTGTGACAACACTAGGGTGCCACTTTTGGTGGGTAAACCTGTATAGGTGTGTGTGTGGATGAGAGAGAGAGAGAAATAGTTAATATCATTTAAAAAGAAATACAGTATGAAATTTTGGGTATGGCCCTTTTACTTGAAGGTGTCGAATTTTGGAAATTATACCAGAGAAGTGTGAATAAACGCCACTGGAAATCTTAAAAATGTTCCAGAAATATTCTTCAAATGTGGCGTTTAATATTGTTGGAAGACTGTACCCATTTTGCTTACTCATGCATTTGGGATTAATTATAGAATATCCTACGGAAAACTATGCTACTCGGCGAGACAGACATATGTCAAGTAGAAGACAACAATAGAGCTCTTTAGAAACGGCGGCTGCGGTTAAACCGCACAAGAAAAAGACAAGACATGCATTTCGGGACAAAGAGAACAAAGCACGCGGAGTGATATTGGCATTTCCATCAACTGAATTATACAAGCAAAGCGATGGAAGATAACTTTGACAACAGAAGTTGAGTGAGAGACTAACGAAAAATAAATCGCGCGGAAGAAGAATCGTCCTTCCTTAAATCTTATCCATTCTGGTAGCAATAACTACAAACAGACATACAACACAGTTTAACCACCAACAAGGAAATGTCACTGTAAACACGAAACAAGGATTAATTAATTCAAGATACAACCACATATACCGTACAGAGAGAATGAAAGAGGTAACAAAAGCCCCACTGACAAATGGCTGTGTATAAATCTCCTTACGAAATTAAATCCAAAGATAATAAAGAATCGTCTGAAACTTTTGGTTTAGAGAAACAGACCATTAAGTTTCAAGTCAAAAATCGATATTTCGACTGCTTGCATTTAATCTTAATACGGGATCATATTACCAACTATTATACTGAAACAATTTTGCTATGTAGTCAAGTTGCCTATCAACAGGAGAGATTTTCATATTAACTGTATATACGGTCATTTGGAGGTTTCCCGACACGCTAAGCACTTTTCGAATCTTGGAAAACATATGAAATATTGGGATGAAATTTCTGCAGTCGTCATAAAGTCTGTTGTCCTTTCTTTGATTTAACACAAGTTTCAGTCTGCACAGCTGGATACTCTGGTAACTGATTGTGTTTAAATTAAACTTGTGCTAAGTGTCGAAATTACCCCACTAGAAGGGAAATTTCGACACTTTATTGATGCAATTCCGACACCAAACGAAAACATTTGACAATTATCCTAAGCACTCAGTAACACTTTACAATGAATTGATATTGTGTGTAGAAATTTCATCTGACAGATTACCTTAAAATGAAATAATTTTAAAAAGAATTAAATCTAAAAGACATTTTATCGCATCTCTCTCCTAACTTTGACTTTCTCTCAATTTCTTGTTTTTTTTTCTTTTGTTCCGCAACGTGTATCAGGAAACGTGCATGAAACGCTTTTACAGCTGTAGCAAGAACTGACCTATTTCTTACCGCATCAAAAGCTGAAGCCATTATTTCTTTGTTGCCAGAGTCTTTCGAAGTCTTTCAGGAGTAGTTACAAACAATATTTGCTATTGAAAATAAAGAGAGATATTTTTGTAATTTACACAAATAGATTTTTGTGAAGAAAGTATAGAAATGTACTATTGGTGAATGTGTCGGAAGTACCCCACAACGTAATGTGGGGATCGCCCTAAAACGCCAAATATTATAAATATATTAATTCTTAGAGTTTGCACCATTGTCTAAGAAAATTAAACTACCTGTGCATAAACAAGGCTAGGTACCCTTTGATAGTGTGCAATGACTTCGAACTCCATGATGAACACTTGTTCATAAAAACGTAAGAACCGAATCGTCTATTGTAGAAACAGGGTTATTTTAGTTACGTTTTCTGGACAACTTACCTTACCAATATCATTCTGGTCCTTAATAAATACAACACACAAACTCATAAATCACGAACTGACACGTTTGTTTGTATCACGAACTCACTATTGGGCAATCTACATGTCGCAAGCTTAGAAGTGTCGGAATTTCCCAAGTGTCGAGAGCACCCGAAATGACTATATACGTGTATTAACATCCATACATATTATATACATTGCCCATATGGAGTGCTACTACTGACAAAAAGCTTAAAAGATGACAGAAAAGAGCATGTACGAGTTTTACTGTTAGTCTATCCATCCGGGAATAACTGCTTCGTCTTGAAAACATCCCACCCCTGTAGAAATGTTGAGGTCCGGAAATTATGATTACGAATTTCTGTTGCAGCCCTTTAGGAATCTCACAAAAACTTGGGTAGACATTTTGACATTGGTGTGACAATTTTTTAGGCGAGTTTTTCAAAATGGTGGATTCGTATAATAAGACTTTCGTAGTATGTCAATCATAAGGTTTAAGAAATTAAAATTAGTTTTCAATTTATTTATCTAACACTCAAGCCAACTTAAAGTTAGTATGAAAATTAAGGCAGCTGGGAGCGAAAAATGAAAAATAACAAAATTCCCATTTTGCATCAGAGAATTGTATCCACAATTTTCCAAAATGGCGGCATGCTGAATGTACTTTTTCTAGCGATAACATTTGAACCTGTATATTCAAGTAAACTAAGTAAAGTGCAGCCTCGAATTTCTTAAACCGACAGGGAAATGAAACATCTTAATACTCAAACGAGAAATAAATATGAGGGCTACATTTCGTGAAATAGGACCTACTTGTCCGCCATATTGAAATCCGCCATAGTGGATGAAGGGCATTTTTACTTAAACGGAAAGTGGTTCGTGTAACATATCAAACAACACGAGAATGTTCCCAGAAAGTCATTCCGCTGGTCAGGTGTCATCTACCAGTTACGGTGTTGGCGTTATCGTCACTGAAGATACGTCGCTGGATAAATGAAGGGAAGCTCATTAGCGTCGGTGACGAGACTTTCCGTATCGTGACAAGGTAGGTTCAATCTGATACGTGGAATGATTTGCTGGTGTGCGGTGTGTTACCTGACCCATGGAAAGTCGGTTTTTCCTGGAATGTCCTATCCCTATACCTATTAACCGTCCGTACCTCACACACACATCCTACTGTGCTGAATCGAAACGTCTGTCAGTCATATTTTTTGGAGACGGCTAAAGATGGTACTAACAAAGCAAGAGCGGAAAGAGATGAACATGATCTCCGGGTGAGAGAAGCAGTGCAGCCATAGTACTTGCTTTCAACCGTTGCCACCCAGAAAGACGGCCAATTTCACATAACACCTCTGCGTGCCTCTTGTCCAAGTTCAAAGCAAAAGATATGAGTAATAAGCCACATAGTGGTCGTTCCAAAATCGTTACGAATGAGGGAACAGCAACGATGGTCCTGTCGTTGCACCCAACGAAACTCAAACCTACGACCTCTCGTTCGGAAGCCCACTACTCTGCCGCTTCAGGCACCTGGACTCATGAGAGCGAAGAACATTCTAACATGTAAGAGATGCATCTATGATGTTACGTAAACTCGATCTACGTTACCTAGCAACTGGTCCTACTGTTTTCGTATATTATTATCTTAAAGGAATACTACTACCACACGAAGTCTGCTCACAAATTAAAATTCCCAGACCGTGCCCTCTCCTTGTAAGATAGATAGATATGAGGTGGCAGATTACTAGGATCAAACATGTATCGCTACATGTATCGTTAGGAATATTTAAAACCTAAAAATAAGCCTAAATGGTATGCAACTTATCAAAACAACCTCGTAATAACAGTTGTATAACTTACAGGACAATAGTTACCTACTTGAAAACAAACGTATAGCTTTTGCCTTTTAGTAAAATTAATTTTTCACACGTAGTTTTCTCAAATATTCATTTAAAAAGTAGTTCCAAAAAGCAGTTAACGTGTGTAAGGGGAGGGGGATACAAAGAAATTCGAAGGAGAGAAGTAAACGTCGACTTGCAAAATATTTCGTCCGTTATGTCCAACTAGAGACAGAACCTCTTTCTCTTACTTTCTTCTACGCTCTTTTATTGCAAAGGAAAAGTCGCTTCACACTGAATTGAAATGGGGGCTAGTGTATTGCCTTGGACGGGCGTGAAAATTCCCGCAGGAAACATCGATGTCCTCAGTGTCAATAATTCAATCTTGTCTTTCTCTCTCTCTCTCAACTTACTTTCTTGTCCTGGCTAGCTGGTCTGTCTTGTGAAGAGGACACTATGGAAGCTTTTAAAGTCGTTTGTTGATCCGCTGGTACATCTACTTCGCGACGTTTTCTCCTATGACCATGCCTCTAAACCCTGTTGTCCCCCCACCTTCCCATATATGTATCTTTAATTTTTTTTTCTCTTTTACACTCACACACATATATACAGGAGGAAGAGTACATATATATCTCTGAGGTTAAACCAAGAGGAATTTTTTGTCGAATATGTTCTGACAGGGTGTATTTTTCCAGTAAAGAAAACATACACTTGTTTTTGTTTTTCTTTTTTTTTAAGGACGAGAAAAATATAGGAACTAGGGAGTTTGGGAAATAGAAAAACAGCCTGTTAATATTATAAACGCACCTTTTTGAATACGTCAAATAAGTTAAATTTTGCTCACTTCCGGTTTTTTTTTTAAATTTTCGATCGCAATTTAAATCGAGTGAACAGGTTGGCATAATCTAATATAATCACGAAACTACTACATGTCACGAAATTAGTAAATGTCACGAAAATAGAAAATGTCACGACATTATCAACATTTACTTTAAAACAATAGATTTGTAGCGGAAGTGTTCCTGAAAATTTAAAGTACATGAGAAACGTTTAAAACTTACTTTCAGAAATACATCATACCCTCCCCCCCCCACCCGGGAAGTTCATTGGCTTCGCATTCGGAAGGTCACCGAATCGAATCTAGAACACTAACCATTCTCAGCTCTTTCTATTTTTAATTTATGTATACTTCTGCTGAGATGGGCATCAGGTACCAGATAGGATGTTGGATAAAACTTCGTCAGGGCTTAGTTTGAAGGTACTGGCGTTTGCCATGCTTTGACAAAAAAAAAAACGGGAGAGAAGCCTCAGTCACAATCGGTGATCGCTGATTTTTTCTCAGGACCTTTCGATTGCTAAACCAACGCTCTACCAACTGAGCTACGACCGCTCGGTGAGATTTGTTTCATTGTTCTCCCCCGTCATACAAGACTAATATCGGAACAGAACTTTCGGACTAGGTCCTGGTCTACTTTCCATCCCACATCCACTCCCCCTTCCGTTAAAAATTATCTTCTTAATATCACGTATGACACAAGGAAACTGTCTCCGGTGGGACACGAGGATCAGCATGAAACTTCCACAGTGCATTGATGATGTGTTCAAATGAACACTCCTGTAGTACTACGTTTTGGAGTTTCGCGGAATGGAAACCTCTCATTCCGTTAATTTCGTATTTATATTATGTCACCCTGTATTTATATAATAACCGTATGTGGCAGGGATCAGAGAACTTAATTAACACGTCAACTTCATCAAATAACTTTAATCTAACGTTCAAATTATCTTCAGTGCAACCTTTTATATAAAAGCGAATAGGAAACGCATAATTTCAACACATATGTATGAAGTGCTGCCTATCATCCAGGCGTTCAGAACAAAATTTCGAAATTTTTGAAGTCCTGTAACTCGTGTTCCGCGAAACACCGAAGCGTAGTACTACAAGAGTGTTCATTTGAACAAATCATCCATGCACTGTGGACGTTTTACGCTAATTTTCGTGTCCCACTGGAGACAGTTTCCTTCTTAGAGAAATCACACCACAAATAGTTTTTATAAAAGTGCGTAGTTTTCTTAGTTTTCTTCCGAATTTGTCTTTTTAGGCCTTTTTTTATAAGTCAGTAAAAAAAAGAGAGAGTCAGCGAGCTGTAAAAGTTTGATGTAAAGTGTCATTTAAAAAAAAGACAGCTGGCAACATTGTGACTCATGACATTGCAGTGACACGCCAGTACTTTCTATATCATGGCTGGTAGTGATTTAAATATTCATCAGAAGGACTAGAAAAAAAATATTTGCTATTTTTTTTATATCATCGGGCCTTATTAGAACTTAGGAATCATTGTTAGCGAACCTACAAAGCATCCGTTTCCATAAAAAAAAAAAAAACCTTTCATTAATGCGGAATCCTAGTACATTTTCTCGCCTTTTTCGTTTTGCGTTGATTATCCAAATTTGAGTATGGAGAAAAACCGGTTAAAATGAAGGAACATAGACCATTACGCATCAAGTTCCTATTGATATTACATGTCTTGTGCATTGAAATTGTTTCTAGTACATTGCTATAAATATTCAAAGAGCCATTGTACTAAAGTTGTATACACTTTACACAAAGTGTACACAATTTTACACTAACTACACTAAGCCAGTGTACACTGAAGTTGGACATGTCACTCGTATAATCAATAAACAAAAAAGTATCTGGCAAGACCTCATTGTCTTCACTAGTGTGGAAACAAACACGAATTTCAAATATTTTATTTGTTTGTAGTTGCTACTACTTGGTAAATGCAAATTGTTTTTCCTCACTAAACATTTTTGTTTTTGCATTATCACAACACAGTACCGAAAGATAACAAACTTCATTACTACCTGTATCATGAGAAATTAAAAAAATCTGCAAAAGCTTCTTGCTCGCTTCCACCAGCACAGGATTTTGGTCACCCACAGCAGCTTCAGCAAGCCACAACGGCAGCCCACACGCAACGTTTTTCATTAAACAATTTAATCTGATCTTAGCTAAAGTGTACACATGGGAACCCATATTGTCTTTTCAGATAGTAAGCAACGCTGGTAATATTGCCCAAGAGGCCATCTCTCGTTCTCATTTTCACATTTATGTTACCTATTAGTTTCTCCACAGGACGCCGTTGTTCTCACTGGTTAATTTGAAAGAAAATATTGTTTATTGGTGTGCACATCAGATGGGCAAATATACAGATGGAAACTAAGTACATCGGTCACAGATCTCCAGACTATTCTAAAGAAATATACAAGAAAAAATGTCCTGCAGTGACTAGGAATCGAACATGGGCCTCTCTGTTACTTGTCGAGTGATTTATAACTGAGCTATAACCGTATACTTCCGACCAACCGTTCTCTGATTCAATACTACACGAAGAGACAAAATTTTCAATTTTGAATGTACAAGAAGGATATTAACTTCTAAAACAGTGGTTCTCAACCGTCGTACCGTGGCACATTGGTGCGGCGAATGGACCGAGATTAACTGATTTGACATCAGCATATGGTTGACAGTCTCCTGGCGGGGCCAACTTTTCCCAGCATCTAGTGGCTATAGCACCACTTAGGGGAGAACTCATAAATTCCGTTGTTTGGAGTCTTCAAGCTTCTGGTGAGCCCCTGTGATTGGTCAGGGTCTGAAGTTTACAACCACTTATCTAAACCACTGAACCAAGTTGGACTTGTGCTCGAAGAACAATTGTTTGGTTTCTTCTTCAATAGATGGCAGTCTCTTATCCTAGAAACTAGACTTCATTAGTTCAGTATGCACTTCATCTTGCTTTATTGCAGTTTTGCAATAGACTAGCAAAATTGTGATCAGTTGAAATCTATAGAATCGTTAAAAAGATGAAACAAAAGATCAGAAAATGAAAGAGTCAGTCAAACACCTCGAAAATAAATAAGATTAAAAATAAGATTACTACAAGAAAAAAGGTTTTGTGTGTGTGTATATATATATATATATATATATATATATATATATATATATATATTACAAAACTAGGAAACGATTAGTAAGAAACGGACCAACAACACGCAGTGTTGTCAGATGGGGGAAATTTCCCGGAAAACGGGAAAATCTGGGCCACACGAAGGGTAAAAATAGGGGAAAATAAAAAAAAAATCCGCCTTTTATGTGTTAATTTTCAGTAATTTTGAAAGTAAACTTAGGAGGCGGGAATTTTTTCGGTATTTTGAGGGAAATATTGTGAAGGGAATCTGTCAACACATTTGAAAATTAAAAGCGATTAAAAAGATTAGTGAAAGACACGTAAGTAGCTCAAAGTTCGAAATAAAAAAAAATTAAAAAAGACCAATAAAAGGTATACTAATTAAAAAGTATAATTAGTAAAATAAACACAATCAGTCTAAATAAATAACAAAACAATAATAAAAGAAACAATCTTCTGACTGTCTCCAAAACGTAACAAAAATTATAAAAATAAAGCAAAACAAGTCTCCTTATTTTATCAATTATAATAATATCATTTCCCCACCAGAAAGAAAAAAAAAGTAAAATATAACCTAATTTAAGACTCCAAATCCCCCCCTCCTCCTCCACACACACACACACACACACACATAAACTTAGACAAAAAACAACACATTTTACACATTTTAGTGTATAAACCATCAAATCATTATTGTTATCACACACGACTTCTTTCTGTTCAGTTTTAAGTCACAGTGTGTCTGTCTGTGTGTGTGTGTGTGTGTGTGTGTGTGTGTGTGTGTGTGTGTGTGT
>JAGDQP010019719.1:8210-19327 GCA_022664845.1 Lepisma saccharinum | reverse complement strand
GTGTGTGTGTGTGTGTGTGTGTGTGTGTGTGTGTGTGTGTGTGTGTGTAGGTGTGTGTGTGTGGATAGAGAGAATGACGAAAGATAGTGATGGAAAGAGACAAGGAAAAAATAAGCGGATAGAAAATCCAGGAAAATAAAGGGACAGTAAAGAAAACAAAAGAAAGAGAGAAAGAAAGAAAAGACTGAAAATGGAGGCAGACTAGTATTCATACCACGTCTATCTGAGGCATCTCAAGTTATGGAACAGATTTTGTTGACCCAAGTCGGGCGAAACTAGGAAGACAAAAAGAATAAAAGAAGACCAGGAATAGAGAGACAAGCTAGCTTCTCTAACCCATCTACTACCCTCAGATTCCAGGTTCCTTTCTGAATAAAATAACACCAGGCTGCACAGAGTATATTTCAACCTGCTTCCCCATCCCTTTTACTCTTGTTTGTTGTCTCTCTTTCGAGCCTTTTCTCTCTGTTATTCTCTCTCACGCACACTGTCCTACTTGCCAAGGTCTTCTTCATGGAATCTGTTTATCCGGGAGACACTACTCCAAGGTGCAGGAGTTTCGGAGTGGAGAAGGGAAGGAAATCATCACAGCAGAGAAAACTTTATGAGGTCACATCATCCAGCCATCCATTCTTTCGTATTTCCGCTTTGAAAGGTTCCTTCTGCTTTCCCGTAAACACGACACACAATAAAGTAACCCTTGCTTGAAATCTTGCACAATTTACATATTTAAAGGTTGGATGACGACATTACATCATTCTCCCCCTTTCCTTTTCTTTCCAGATGTTTATATTAAAATTTATCTAATTCTCCTACAGCTACTTCAGATGTGTGTATATATGCATGTCTCTATACCGGTATGTGATTTTATTAAGTAAATAAATACCATAGATCTACATATTATTAATCATTTTCTTAACATATCAGCAAACAGAAACTTGCCTTTCAGTCTTTTTAATAAGCAGTTAAATATGCCCACTGTGATCACCAAACAATTGTAAATTTGCATAAGTTGATTTATCAATGAAAGCACCACACCAAACCTTACACAAAAGTCATTAGAGATTGCGAATGTAATGTCGCTACAGAGACAAAATTTCTGAAACAGCACAAACAGAAACGGGGAAACTCGAAGAACTAGTACAATAAATTATCGGTGAATACTGTATTTCACAGCAGAAACACAAATGCCGCAGAGAAATCTAAACTGCAATAGAGCAAGCAAATACATTCGTAATTTTTCATACACAGCTCTCAGAAGTCGATAGGATACAATAATAATAATAATAATAAAACACGGATCCCAAGGCCGGGAAAATGAGGGTTGACGTCAGGAAGAGCATCCGGTCTTAAAAGCTGTCCCAAAACCATGTATGATGGGTAGTCTTAATGAAGCCTCGGAAAATGCTAGGGCGTAAACCGTAGGCGACGCGCAGGGACTTCGCCCGGCTTCTGAGAGAAATAAGCGAGGGTTATCGAGTCGAGGACGGGCTCCGTTAAAGAAGCTAGTCCACGTTATCCTTAGAGTAGGCCCACTAAATGTTGGGACGATGAGTGGAAGAGGAAGAGAGATTGCAAACTTGATGGAAAGAAGAAAGTTGGGGATCCTGTGCGTGCAAGAGACAAGATGGAAAGGAAATAAGGCAAGAGACCTAGGAGACGGCTACAACTTGCTGTATAGTGGAGAAAATGAACATGGAACGAACGGTGTAGGAATTGTTCTTTCAAGAGATCTGAAAGATAGTGTAGTAAGTGTAAATAGAAGGAACGACAGAGTGACGAGTATCAGGATATGCATGGGTGAAATGATCAATGTAGTGTGTGCGTATGCTCCGCAAGTCGGCTGCGAGGAAGAAGAAAACATGTAATTCTGGGGACAATTGGACCATAAATTTCGCAGCGTACCCTCAGCGGAAAGAGTAATTGTGGGCGGCAACTTGAATGGACATGTAGGCAGAAGCAGAGAAAGCATTGAGAGGATCCACGGTGGCTGGGTTGTGGGAGAAAGAGAAAGGAACGGAGGAGGAGAATGAGTAATAGACTTTGCAACGGCATTCGATCTGGCGATTTGTAATACATTTTTCCAGAAGAAAAAGGAGCATCTCTTAACTTACAAGAGTAGTGAAAAAAAAGTAAAATTGATTTCATCTTGTACCGAAGACAACATCTTAAGGAGATTAAGAACTGCAAGGTCATAAATGGTGAAAGTGTAGCCCCACAACACAGAGTGGTGATTGTGGACTGGGAGTTTGCAGGTAGAAATAATAGGAGGCCGCGAAATGCAGAGCCCAAAATTAGATGGTGGAGACTGAAAGAAGAGAAACTAAGAAATTTGTTTAGGGAAGAGGTTATCGAAAGAATAAACCTGAAAGAAGAGGATGTGCAAAAATGGTGGGATGTGAACAGTAGGATCATGCTAACGGCCGCAGAGAAGACTTTGGGTAGAACTTCTGGAAAGAGGCCCCCTGCAGGAAAAGAGACGTGGTGGTGGAATGAGGAAGTGCAAGAAGCTATTAAAGCGGAGAAGAAAGCTAAAACAAGATGGGATGCTTCAGGGACAGAAGAAGATAAATGTAGCTTCAAAGCGGCTAATAAGGAAGCAATGAGGGCAGTGGCTAGAGCAAAAGCGCAAGCCTGGGATGAACTGTATGACGAACTTGAAACACCAGATGGAGTGAAGAAACTATACAGGTGAGTAAAAACCAGAGACAAGGCAACAAAGGATATTACCCATATTAGGCAAATTAAGAATAGCCAAGGATTAGTGCTTACCGATGAAGACAGGATTAAAGAGAGATGGGCCGAATATTACGAAACGCTTCTATATGAAGAAAATCCTAGGAAAGTACTTAGGGACGGAACCCCGAATCCTGGACCCACGCCAAGAATAAGCCGAGAAGAAGTAGAAAAAGCAGTAAAGAAAATGAAGACCGGAAAAGCTACAGATCCTGATTGCATACCAGTAGAAGCGTGGAAGAGTTTGGGACTAGAATGTATAGATATTATATGGGATCTGATGCAAAAATTCTATGAAGAAGAAAAAGTGCCGACTCAGTGGAAAGAGAGTGTTATTGTACCAATTTTTAAGGAGAAGGGAGATATACAGGATTGTGGAAACTATAGAGGAATCAAGCTAATGTCACATATGATGAAGATTTGGGATAAAATTATAGAAGGAAGATTACGAGAAGAAACATCAATAGGAGAAGAACAATTTGGATTTATGCCAGGAAAAAGTACAACGGATGCAACTCTTATATTAAGACAAACTATGGAAAAGCAAAAAGGATTGCATGTGGTCTTTATTGATTTGGAGAAGGCCTACGACAGAGTTCCACGTCAGGAATTATGGAGATGCTTGAGGGAGAAAAGAGTGGCTGAGAAATATGTAAGGATAATCCAAGATATGTATACTAGAGCTAGAACCCATGTAAGAAGTAGTGTGGGACTGACATGCCCCTGTTATGGTTTCATTACACAAGGGTTCAGCTTTAAGCCCGTACCTCTTCAACGTAGTCATAGATGTTATAACTCAGGATGTGAGAGATGAAGCCATCTGGTGTATGATGTTTGCCGATGATATTGCACTATCCAATGCTAATAGGGCAGAACTCGAAAGGAAAGTAGGGAGTTGGAGGAAGTCTCTGGAAGATAGGCCTAAAGATTAGTAGAAAGAAAACTGAATATCTTGAGTTTAACAGAGAAGGAAATGGAGAAGCGATGTTGCAAGAAGAACGATTAAATAAAGTGAAAAGTTTTAAATATTTAGGCTCAACTGTTACTGGGAATGGCGATTTGGACTCTGAAATAACACAGAATGCAAGAGGGATGGCGAAATTGGAAGAAAGTAAGTGGCGTTCTCTGCGACCGAAGAATCATGGTGAAGAATACAGGGATGATTTACAAAATAGTGGTTAGACCAGCAATGATGTACGGAGCAGAATCATGGCCAATAAAGGAAGTACAAGAAAAGAGATTAGATGTAACCGAAATGAGAATGTTACGCTGGATGTGTGGGATAACAAGAAGAGAGAGAGAGAGAGAAATCTGAGAGTAAGTGGTACAACCAAAGTTGCAGAGATATCTAAGAAGATACAAGAAAGAAGACTGCAGTGATATGGACATGTAATGAGGAGAACAAATGACTATGTAGTAAGAAGAGTGATGGCAATGGAAGTGGAGGACACGAGAGGTAGAGGGAGGCCAAGGAGGAAATGGATGGATAGGGTTAAGAAGGATTTCGGAGAGAAAGGTCTGTCAGGGGAAGAAGTTCAGGACAGGGCTTTGTGGAGAAGACTCATCAGAAACGTCGACCCCACGTAGATAGAATAAGACAGAGAGAAAGATAAAAAACAAGAAAACAGGGATAAATTGTGAAATTCTAGTTATTAAAATATATTACAACACAATTTATTACATTTTAACAGGTGTAATATTGTATTTTTACGGAAAATTGCTACACCGTAAAGCCAAATAAGCACATTTCATGTGTTAAAACTACGTAATCTATATTGGAATTCACTGATAACACTCTGATAATCTCACATGATCGGTAATAAATTTTAAAATATCCACGCTGGACAGATAGCTAAAATTCTTGACAAATACGACGTTTCGATGCTATATTCAATATCATATTCAGTTACTTTCACAAATAAAGGATATTTTAAGAAACTTCAAAACAGGGAAGAAGTTATCAATTTGGTCACTAAGTATGGGGAAAAATCGCAAATATTCCTTCAGAATACCAATAGTTACTCTGTTTCCTACTGGCTGAAACAGAAACACTGTGTACAGCACTACACCATTTAGATGACATCCTGACATTTTTAGTCTCTGTAACTGGCCGAACAAACAACCACAATAAACCTTAACAAAGGCTGAACCAGCACAAATAGATCTGAATGTTTCGTCAAACTTTGGTAACTATCAGGCAAATCTAATATTGATCGTCGTTTGACCTTTCACATTAAATTTCAATTGAAAATGTGTAGCAAGAATGTAATTAGAAGGCGCGAAAACTGTAATTTTAATAAGTAAGACCCATCACGGTTAATATATATATATATATATATATTGAGCGAATATTTAGAATGATACAAGGACGAAAAAATGAAAGCGGGTATAGCCATTATTAGAAATGTTCCATGTATAAACTTACATCCGCGTTTGACATCTATTATCTGCTTTTTCAAACTTTTCACGTCAAACTTATCTCCAAGAATCTCTACATTACTCACCTGTCTAATAAGAATAATTAAAATAGTATTAAATCACTCCTCTAAAGAAAGAGGTATTCCTGTAATTATTACTTTAAAAAAAAAAGTACGAAGCAAAGAAACAAACATTCATCTGACAAGTACAATATCGCATCATGTCACACCATTTTAACCCGCGACAACTAGAAGCTGTTAATAACGTTTCTCTGGTCATAATTGGTTCCCATTTTCTGCTCTTAGCTTGTCACGATGCAATCAAGTTCCGTATATATTATTCATCGACTTTAGCGTTAGGCAGCATGTCAAAGGAGGAGGAGGAAGGTGGGGGGGAAAGCGTCAAAACGAGAAAGAAACATAACGCGGAGATTTAATCATATCTTCTGAGCTAGTTAAAGTTTCTAATATTGCGATTTCCAGGTAGAGGAGGTTACCAAGGCAATTAACACAATTTTAAGTTGTTTTCTTTTCTAAGTGAACAAAAGCTTCTCTGAAAATTCATTCATGCTTAATCACGCATAATTTTCAGTGTTAGTTATTTTTGCTTTATTACATTTTCCACGAAATCGGAAATCGCAATCAACAGTAATAGTCTAGTTAAAGTGGAATCATTTTCTTTCATACTTCAAAAAAATCGTCATGGTGAGTTGGAACATAGAAGCATGTGTAA
Source organism: Lepisma saccharinum (assembly GCA_022664845.1). Classification (NCBI taxonomy): domain Eukaryota; kingdom Metazoa; phylum Arthropoda; class Insecta; order Zygentoma; family Lepismatidae; genus Lepisma; species Lepisma saccharinum. The sequence continues at coordinate 13,441 of JAGDQP010019719.1, read as the reverse complement.
GAAGTCTATTAACAGAGAGGTTAGCATGCTCGATTTTAATGTGCATGGCTACAGGTTCAAGTCCATTGAACAGAGTGAACCCACTTTACCTAAAACCTCATCAGTTCGTTTACTACTGTAAGAACTACTCATTAACAGTTAATTACAGACAAAAAAAACCATACAATAGCAACCTTCTTGTTCATAATACTCGATAACAATATAAAAGTATGTCTTACAAATTTCCTGAAGCAAAATTTCATAAAGTTAAAGAAGCGGTCATGGCTCAGTTAGTAGACTACTGGATTTGTATCCAAAAGGTCGTGGTTTCGCTCTCTCCTACTACCTACGGATACCAAAGCTTTCTATGATTTCTCCTCGGTCGCACAAGGCAACTAGTATCTTCAATAAAATTAGGGTCAGATTCTGTCCCAAATACTTCTCTTATGCCATCTGAGCTGCACTGGAAGATTGTTGATGAAATATTTAAATAAATATGTTTTTCAATTCATAATTAAACGTATATAAATGGAGGAAATATTTTAGTTCCAAAACCTAGTATCTCACTAGCTGTAAACAGGAACATATCTTGAAGTTGGTTTTGGGAAGGAATCCATGTGTGTTAAATGTGTGTCTGGGTATGACAAATATAATTGCGCGTAAAATTATAGCGATTCTGTACCTAGGTTTCAAATTTCGGAGTGGAGAGTCCCTAAATACGTTTCTGGTTGCCCATCTTCAGTAGTGTACATAAAGGGATAAATATTTACATACAATTAAAACTAGACGTAACTGTAAACTATTCAACAACCTGACATTAAACTGAAACGTTTTTAAATATGCTCTAACGTTTGTGCTTTGCTTGCGGACTAGGTTTCTATTACGAAATATTTCTACTGTATCTCTTCAATTGTCAACATATCTGTGAAGTTCTGTTCAAAGTTCAAAGCCTTTACGCCCTTATTGTAACAATGAATGTGTATGTGTGTTTGTTAATTATCCGTTCCACAATCTTATGTAAAGTGTCAAAATATATACTTACATACTACACTGCACATTGGTGAATTATTGCATTGACGACTTCAGAAACATACCAGAAAATATATATATATATATATATATATATTACAGTGGTGTTTCAAAGCACAGAGTTGGTGGAGTCTCTTCCACGAATTTATAGATTTATTTAAAAAAAAACTTCGAATATACAGTGGAACCTCGTTTATTCGGTCGTTAATCCGTATTTCCGGTTTATCCAGACTATTTCTTGTATTATACTAATTCTTGTATTAATTTTGTTTTAGTACCTAAATTTTTAAAAATACATTCCTGAATTCTTTCAACGTGATCGTTCTAAAATTTAATGTTTAATATAAAAATATATAAGTACAATATTGTGAAAATAGCGAGTACAATACCACAGTAATAAAAACTGTTAGACTGCAGGATTTTATTCTACCTTTTAACATTACTTGCAGTCCTAATTTCTTTGCATACATAAAACTTGGGCTCTCTCTCTTTCTGGCTATAGCACATTTACATCTAGTAATTTAGAGGTAGTGCTCTCAGAGTAACTAAAGTATAAAGAAAATGTAATTGACTTTTTATGACAAAATTTTGTTTACTATACAATTTCACATTCTTGGCATCTTGTTTTACCATCAAAATTGAAAATTTCACATAAGATTTTCTCCCCCTCAGGAAATGTATCTATTTATTACCCGAAACTTAAAGCATAAAACAATGTTTAAAAAGAACCGATACAAAAAGGAACAAGTGATTTCAGTCAGTGATAACCCTCTGATTGATTCCTAAAGAATCAATCGTTCATTCTTTTTAAACAAATTTTATAGCAGATAAAAAGAAAAGCTTAAATAAGTAACTATTGTTAATAATAACTTTGTTTCATTCATGCCCACTCTTGTGAAAAAATAAAAGAAAATAAAAGAAGACATTCATCCTTGAAATTACCCATTCAATTGCTCAATTAAGGACAGCGATTTACAATGCGAATTGGTTTTTACCATGGACGGGGAGAACGAAATGAATACACTGAAACTGCTACACAAAGTACGATGAAGAAGAAAAGAGAAATAGGCATTTATAACCTTCCTTTTCTTGGAATTCTTTTCGTTTATCTGAGTTTTATATGCCACTAAATTTACACTAAAAGTTAGAGGGAAAAGCAAAAGAAAGAAAAAAACGAAGTTCTGTTTATGTCTGTCGCTCCAAAACGTGTTCGACTGTAAAGGGAAAATCATAAAGGAGAAGTTTGTAGTAATTACAACTTAGAACTCTTTACAAACAGACACCAAGAATGCAAAAGGATGGAAAATCGCATAGGAGCAAGAAGAAAAGAAAAGTGTTTAGGAAATAAGGTCGTCTAACGAAGAATATTTAAAAAAAAGTTTAGAAAAATGGAAGAAAAACATCACGAAAGAAACTGTTATATTCAACGTTGATATGAGATACGAGTGCACACAGTAGGTCCATAACATTTTGCTCTTTTCATTTAAAAAAAAATGCGATGAGTATACAAATGTAGGTCTAAATAGATAGGATCATCAGTCTAGCACAAAGCAAATTATATTTGATTATTACGAAGTGCGAAATCAAACCATTCATCTTTGATTAGCCTGCGCCCCTCTCTTTCTCGTCTTTCACGTACCCTCAAGAGGAACGCGCTGGCCCGATTGGGAACCATTAGTTTAGAGGCAACGTTCTCTCGGCTCCTTTCCCCTATCCTTGACATTTTAGATCCCGATACGAGGGACAGAGATAGCATTATTGAGGAAAGATTAAAACAATAAGATAGCTAAAGCGATATGACCATAAGAAATATCAATATATTGTTTATTAGTGGTCTTTAATATTTTGATATAAACAACATTATTGACCCACAACGCCTCCAGCATCCGGCCAGCTGACAAAGAGGAACATCTTAAGGCATATATATACGTGTTATGCAAACTTTGGTCCTTGATATTGCGAAACTGATCTAATAGTATGTCCTAGTTACGGTGACCATACGCCCCGAATTTTTCGAGACAGTCCCGAATTTTAGGATTTTGTCCCGGTAACCCGAAAAATATAATAAAAGTTCCTAATTTTATGGGTTAATCTCAAACAAGCTAAGTGGGAAGATTTTGAACAGTGTTTGAAAACACTTTACAATCCGTATCATTCGACGATATATTGAACAAGCTGTGTGTACTTAATTCTTACCTCACTGACAATATCTTCGGAGGGTGGGCTAAACTGAAACTAACTAAAGAGCTTAGATGATTAGCCGTTCTCAAGGAGAAAGATTCCGCCAGACCACCTCCTCAACTTAAAAATTTTTACGGTCAAATATCACTAAGAACCGTGCAAAACTCCACTCACACCTTCTCAATTTTGACTTTTCACCCTCCAAACTGAAAATCCTGGCACAACCCCTGCTCAAGGACCTAAACTAGCGAGAGATAACCGCCCCAAACTTAAAAAGAAAATGTGTGAATTCGTGCAGTCATTTCCGGGATAAGCGCTTCCGTAGAGAAGCTATTTTCAATAATTAATAATGTGTAGGGAACAGAGTAGTCATCACTGACAATGGAATGTGTGAAAGCCATGTTCATTATTCAAATGAACAATTTCGAAACTTGCACAGAGATGTATAAAAAAAATTAAAAAGAACCAAGTGCTTACAGGTAAGTTGTCTTGGAAGATGTATAATTGATTCAAACCATGAACGTCGACCACTCCAGGAGAATAAACTTTAAGGAACATTTGTGCAAATTTCGAAAGATTCGTATTTAAAAGTAATTTTAATTTACGACTTATTTCACTATTTCCTTTAAATTAATATACCCTTTGGTTAAAAATCGTTATAAAAATGTTCCATAAAAAGATTATAAAAATGATTTTCACTCAAACGGTAAAACAAAAACTCCTGTTGATTTAAACCCAATGTTGACAAGAAATAAAACATTGAAAATTATAAAAAAAAAAAAGTTTTAATGTTGAACAAATAAATGTGTGCAAAGTTGATTTATTATAATTTAAAGCCGTTTGGAGAGGTAATTTTTAAAAGAAAATAGTGTTCATAATTTTATGGTAATTATTCAGGCATAAAACATGGCTGGCAAAAACTCATAGATATTATTTTCAGTGATGAAGTTCCTACAGATTTTAAAGTTATAAATTTGGTGATATTTTTAATTTTATTTGCAAAGTCGGAGGCAAATTCTAATAAAACACAACTGTTAAGCTAACTTTATGGCCTGAATAAGAATTTTCTTATTGGATCGACTCTCAAACCACCAGCAATAGATCTCAGTAAGACTTGTCCCAAATTTCGACTAAAAAAAATATAATCACTGTACAGCTAGTACGCAGTATTACTATCTTTACATTTGAAGGGTAAACTGCCACTAAATGTAGTCTGATATCAAACTCAAAACTTCTGCCAGCTCGGAACCTCTCCTCGATAATCAGGTTTCAGTTTAGTTAAAAAAGCACTGAATTATTTATTTCGAATAAATTTATCTTGTTACGACACAACGCTGTACTACAAATCAACTAACTTACAGAGGTTTCTAAATTCTGGTATAGTGCTGCTATCTCGTAGGATAGTCCGCGAACTAACTGATCACAGTAGTAAGAGCTTTCAACATCAAGTTGAGCTTCTACAAACGATAATTTCTGTACGACTGAAGTTGTCCTTTTCTTTTTCTTGAGCACACACACACATGTATGTAATGCATGTCAGAGTAGCCACATTCAAAGGAATTAGGAAACTACTACGAAAACCGCTAGGGGAAGTTCGATTTTGTTGAATTCTACGAACCACATTTTTTCCCCCCCCTTCCTTACACAGTAAACCGAATAATTTCAATTTGAAGATGAGGTCAATGCACTTTCATATATAGACCTGTTTCAAGGCGTCAAACTCGAAACATTTTTCTGTATTTTTTTTTTTATTAGATGCCCAATAACATTTTTACGATTCTGAAAAAGAGGCAACAAAAAAAAAGCAAGAAAGAAAATAGTCGTCCTTCAACTCCGCCCATCTTCGCACGCAACAATCAATACTTTTGCAGACATTGAGGAAGTCCTTACTGACTTCGTATGTAGGATTATGTCTTGGTTGGTTACTCGCTTTGAAAGCAGACTTTTCGTCTTTCGTTTCTTATGCAATACATAATTAAGAGATAACGCTCTGGTATAATAATAATAATAATAATAATAATAATAATAATAATAATAATAAT
>JAGDQP010019718.1:0-34448 GCA_022664845.1 Lepisma saccharinum | reverse complement strand
TCAGTAATACAATCGAACAAAGGTAGCTTTGCGACTCCTATTCTGGGACAGGTAAAAGGAAATAAACACTTTCATAAGTAATTCCTGACCATTACAGATGTACTGTAACCAACCCAACATGAAAACTCCCTAACTAGTTTCTTTTTTCTTTTTCTTTTTTTAACTTCTGGCCAGCTTATTTGAAATCGGCCGCACTGTGCTACTTACCCAGTGACCGGTCTTGTCTCTGTGGTTAGAATTAATCCGTATTATAATACTAAATTCCTTGAGAAGTGAGCTATGTATGGGAACTTCATATTTGAGAGTTTTAAAAGATTTTAATGCTTCTATCCTATTTAATACTTAAAACACAAAATTCTTTCAGAACAGCCTTTCCGAGGGAGTATTTGCACACACCCGGTGGCATTTTTGTTCTTTCCAGGGATATGAGACTATTTCCATTTTTATGTTATTGCTATCGTTGGGAACTCTTCGGCGTGCATTTTTTTGTTTTGTGGGTAGTAACAACCCTACGCCCGGTCACCGCACATGGAAAGACTGTTCAAAGTGTATAATAAGAAAAGAATGAAATCTCAACTTCACCCTACTGGTTACCGGGTCAGATCGGGTCCGAAGTATAGATCCGATGACCAAGTCCAAAAATTACCCCATTGATCTGTTTCAACTCTGTTCAAGGTGCAGGATTCCCGAATAGAAAACCTTTATATACATCAAAATAATAACGTCTTTTCTCTTTAGCTTTGATTATCCCCAAATTTTCTTGGAATATGATTCACGAGGAAGTACGAGCTTCCGAAATTAGAACAGTTTAACATTATTGATGAAATATATATGACAATCCAGGTGTATGTATACTGGGATTTAAAGTGTAAAGCCCAATTCGAAAGTACAATGTACTTTGCTCAGTTCTTGACATTCCTTCGACGCCCTTCATGTTCACTTAGGGTAAGCTGTGTTATAAATTGCCGCCACTGATCATCTCACCACGGAAGAACACGCTAAGCCACAGCACCAGTAAATGCTGGGGACCCAACTGGCAGTAGAAATAAATCATACAAGTAAACGAGAAAACCAGTCATTAAATATAATCACTAAAATGATATTTCATTTGAGACAGTCTTTACATTTCAACTACATCAAACCATCTGAAAATCACTAAACGCTCAAGACTGAAGTCCTGGGGATATTGTGCTTCCAATATCATTAATGAACTGTTAAAAATCGGTACTCTCATGTAACAAGCTGGCGTAGTGATTGTAGAGTTTATATTTTTATACTTAAAAAGTATATTTTTGAAAAGCCACTAATGACAATGTAGATTTGTTCTTGCTCTCCTGAACAGTTGATAATCACTTACGTCTTTACGTGTTTTTGCTGGCGATATTTCTAATAGCCATTACGGTAAGAATTTACAGTTATTTCTATTGCGCTTTCAAGGTTGGATTGCATTTGTTAGCGGAGCCATTAGAAATGTGTTGGAAGGAAAACCTAGAAAAGTTAAATCAGAGAAAAATCCAGAATAAGTAGCATTGTTAATCCAACGACAGCTGACGAAAACAAACTGAACCCACCTACCATTACTATGTACATGAGAAGAAATAAACTTGATTCACTACTCAATAATAATTACGAAACAAAAATTTCTATGATTTATTGAAAACACGTCTTTTGAACGAAATCATGTACATCTTTTTAAAAACACAATTTCACTTTTGTGGAGTAGGCCCCCTATATCAACAACTTGGGAGCTATGCAAATAGAAAATACCAACGATGAGTTAAGGAATTAATTGGTCCCGCGCGGAAGCTGTCCTTCGGCCAGTGCTGGGACTTACTTCAAATAAATGTATTTGAAAAACCTGTTAAAAACAAAATAGGTTTGATCGTGGCAATAAAATATTACACAGTTTACGAACCTGCACCGTACACACAGTATACTAGAAACTAACAGTTACAAACATTACGTGGCGGCACCATTGTACTCTGCCTGCAGTTTAGTAACCGGTTTTCGGAGCATGTTCCGCAGAGACACAACAACTGTATTTTGTTATGACTGTGGACAGGAAGGGTTATTATCTTTGTTGTGACCTGTGAACTGAGATTATTCTCTGGCTTGAACGGCACGTTGAAAGCACATTGAAACCCTATGTATAAGCTTATACGCTTCAATGTCGCATCAAGAGGATAGTATAAATGTTTCGGACTCGGAAAAGATTCCACTTATTGTGGATGGAAAGTTCTTTACAATAATTAAAAGAGAACAAGGAAGAATTGAAGCACAATGTACACTTTGTAAGAAGACTGACTACATCTGGTAAGTTTTCTTACATATCTTAAGGTAAGTCGTACAAAGTAAGTTTCAGTCTACGTAAATGAAAAACTATAGGAACATTGCTTTTAAAATATAAATATAGGTAATTTTTAACTTTACAGTCTCGCCACTGAGAGCACGCACTACTTCTAATCAAAAATAATCCTCCCCTTGTCTAGATTAGCTCCTTCTCTCATTATCTATCCTTGCTTCTGTTACTCATCCGTTTTTTTAACTTAGATGGGTTTCCAAGAAAAGCAGATCATCTGTAAAAGATGAATTTATGGAAGAGATTCGCCTTGAACATTCAGCTCACAAGAATGAATCATCACGTGATAAAACGGGTGATCTTAGTGACGAACAATATTATTTGTTCGAATCGGACACCAGTGATCACGAAGAGAATCTCTGTGCGTTCACCAATGCTTCTGAGTTACAGTGTCTACAATACCTTGAAGACGCAGATACTTCACTGTGTGTACTGGAGAAGTATCCGCTTGTTCTAAAATTGTTTAAAAAGTTCAATACATGTGTGCAGAGTTCAGCAGCTGTTGAGCGACTTTTCTCATTTGGAGGCCTCATTATGAGACCACACAGAATGAGTATGAGTGACAACATCTTCGAGAAACAATTGCTGCTGAAAGCGAATAAGCATTTCCTTAAATGAAAGAATCGTGTTTGATGCAGGCTAATGGAAGTATTTGATGATGTGTGGTGTAATGAAAATGGATATGACTGTCTAAACTATTATATGACCCTTGGTCAATACAAGTTGCGGACTACGTATAAAATTAGTGAAACCTATTTTGTATTTTGCAAATGTATTTGAAATACGTATTTTGTATTTTATATTTTAAATACATTTCTGAAAACTATTTTGTATTTTAAATATATTTTGTGATACTATTTTATATTTCAAATAGGTTTTCTTAGGTATTTTGCCCAGCACAGTCCTTCCTAACGCTCACAAACTGCTGAGCTACACAGACAGCGTAACTAATCAGGTTTCATAGTCTCCTGCGTATGACGATCGGGCACAATCCTGCAGCTACGAATGTTCAGATATATCTCGACTATTGCCTAAGTGGGTAGCAGCGGCCTCGAACAAATTATCTAATTTAGAGTTCTGGTCTATATTATCATGCATAATGAATGGATGCCTCTCGTCGAGAACTTGAGACAAGACCTCTACTCCAGAATTTTATATAACATCCAAACATGGGTGATGAAACAAAAAAAAAAACCTTAAAAGGTAAATTGTCGATTCGTGAGCGGGTCACCACTACACCACGGAACCTAGAAATCACTTTCAATTTAACAAAGTTTGCTTCTTCTCACTTGTTCCATGAAATATGCGTTATGTTACGAGTTACTTTGTCTTCTTCGAACTTGTCACATTTGAGCCTTCAACTATTGGGCAAATTTGGAAGATATGTACATCATGAATCAAGAAGAAATAAAAGTGTCCCCGATATGTTTACAACGAAGTTCGAAGGAAACAAAATCATGCTACTTTCTAGGACCCTCTTCCAACCTCATTTTGATGCTGCTTTATGTTTCGTTAACATGAAAACAAAGCGAGAGAAAGTGAGTAATACACGTGATAGTTACATAGCCAATATAAATGAAAGGACCTTAAGAAATAAAGGTGAACTTGAAGTAATGAGGATATACTCGTATATTTAACACAAACTCGCGCCTTCTTTGTTTCGGAAGGTTCTTAACACACAAGAATAGCACTGGAGTTCAATGAAAATATTAACGAACTTTATGGATTAATATCGATGATCAATTCGATAATCACGAGATTATAAGAGGTGCATGTATCCATTTAGCTTTTTAGGGAGTGATAAGCGCAATTAACTCCCCTCTCTCTTGCCCACCAACCCACACACAACCCCAACAAAATACGCAAACATCAGCAGGAAACAAAATTTGGGGAAATAACTATGTTTAGGAATGGAGGATAACTAAAGAATTAAGTTGTATATTTTACTGCACCCTGAAACGAGTACTTAAAACTTCCCATGTTGTTCTTTTAGAATTCTCTTCTGTGTCAGCAAATGAACGTATGCACGCATCCACTGTACACATTCATTTGAAAGTTACTTCCATTTTCAACAATCCTTTGTGAGCAATTCCACGTAATAGGATTAGATTATCAACGACAAAGAAATAATTAAACTCGTAATGCAGCAACACCCACTTTCATTCCCATTCACCACTACATTCACACAGAAAACCTGCGCTTTTTGAATCCAAAAACACCAGGCGACACTGTAGCGGTACTAGAACGAGAAAACCACGCGATGATTTTAAGTCGGCATTTTCTCAGCTGCGAAGAGAAAGTTCCAACTGTACAAACAACTTGCATTGGACTGATGTCCGGAGACTAACATCGCGTGTTGTTACAGAATGGTTGAGTTGTTTGGACACGGGATGAAAGGCATTTATTTGGCGCTAATGTTTTCAAACTGCTAGTCGTTCACAAAAGCATACAAACCAAACAGCAATAATAGAGTAATCACGTTTATTCTTTCTTTCCCTTTACTTACGTTTAGCACACTTTTGATATGTGACAAACCATTTGTTGCAGTTCCATTCGACCAAATGAAGAACTACTTCGAAAACTCTATCTACATCTATTTCTAAAGATCATCTTCTGAATAGCTGAATGCACTCCTCCAATTGTTTATTTTCCAAAGCCGATTTCCATTAACTAAAACGTTAATGGCGGAAATGGCGAATCCCAAGGAACAAAACCCATTGAATCAAAACGAAACATATTGAATTAAATAAGTGACGATTATAAGCAGAACTACTTTGTTCTAAATCTCTTTTATCGAATCTACTCAAACAAACTTTCTGGAACAGAATTTTGTGCTTATACAAACCCCATTGACTCCATCTGTGGAAAAGATTTCTCTGTCACTGCATTCATTGGTTTACTAGAAGGGGGCCAATTTCACGGTCAGAGAGTCTCAAAACCGCAGATCGAGGATGCTCATTTCAAACGTTATCAAGTGTGGGTAAACATATCGCCAGGAAGAAAAGGAAACCAAGCAGTTCTGCCTCAACTTTCCTCGCACTTTTCCGAGGACTAAAGAGAAGTCAGCAATAGATCTCCACAATCGGTTAGTCAATAAGTATATCACCATCAAATTGTATATCTTTCAAGGTCAAAACTTTTCAGTCGTGAAACAATCTGCCACATAAAAAGAAAACTCTTGCTAAGAAAAGTCGTTGCACACAAGTTCCAGTGTTAAAATTTTGCAGGTAAAACTGTGACACTGACAGCAGAACTGTGGGTACAAACACTGAAAGCTGAATTGTATAGTACATGGTCTACAAACCTACAATGATCATTAGGGGATGGTTAAAAAGCTGGAGACTTTTACAAGCTAAATAAAATTGAAATACAAGATGATGTGGCCAGGCACGTTGGTTTTGGGTGGGGTCCAGGGGGTGGGGGGGGGGGGTCAAGGTGTTTCTAGGCATGAAATGTATATTAAATATATACGTAACCCCTGAAGTTATACTATTTTTTCCCATAAAACTCTGATTTCGGGGAGGGAGATGGACCCACCCCGTAAATACGTCCCTGGATGTGGCATTAACTGCGGTTTTTTCTTTTAATTAACCACACCTTTCGTTGTGATTGTTAAACGATAAATAGATTGACATAACAAATTAAAGACCAAGTTTCGAAACAGCTTCCATACTAAAGAGAAAGTTTTCATAGTTTCTAAACACGACCATCAGCAAAATTGATTCCCTACAGTTACTAACTTACATTGCTAGTGAAATTCTATATAATGTAGCCACATATTAAACTACTTTTTGTTGGTATCTCCCTCCTCGATCCCCTTTTACTAGACTACACGTTTGTTCTGTAGCAAGGTTCTAAAATGTCACTGCATATTCTACTTCCTCTCTCTCCTTGTAAGTTAAAACGAAATTGTATTTCGGACTTGGTAACAAAGGAAATTTAGAGGTATTCCTGCCAGATCTATATTTTGGGGAAACTAATCTAGCGGCTAAAAATCTACTATCCTGAAAGTTAATAAAATTTATTACAAAATTAGAAATTCGCAAAATGAGGCTGAAACCATGAGAATGGTGGGAAGTTAATACTTTAATATGAGACAACTGAAAGCACGACAAATGAGCGTCCTGCTAGACTATTCAGCCGAACACAGGACATGATCATCAAAAGTACAACTGTTCCGCCAAAAGCAGCATCAACGGCCATCCTATCCATATCACCACTAAATGTTACTAACGCAGGTCTATGTCTTTCTCAAGATAACTTTCAGGTTCAAATACTGTATTGATAAATAAAACTGGGTCTCTACTCGGAACCCGCCATAGTTTCTTCACTCTAAATATTGAACCTATCATAAGTACAATGATAATAGCAATAATAAACGTTGGTCTAAGCCATAGCTGCCTAAAGGCCATAAATGAAATTAAATTTAATTATAAACGATAAACATGAAAATAATTTAAAAAAACTGATTTGTTTGCTCCCATGTTCTTTATTTACGGTCTTCCAAAAATGCAACATACACAAACAATATACGTTCAGGCAAAAAAAAATCACCGTAAGTGCATTTCTTTCATCATATTTTGCTGATAACTTGCTCAACGATAAACAAACGCAAAAAAACAAACAAAAAAACTAGGGAGTGTGTTACAATTTGCTGTAATAAATCCCTGAGGCACTCCCACTAGTGGTGATATCCCCAAATAATGAAACAAAACCTATGAACACTAGAAAATCAATGTTAATTCAGAGGACCACTTTTTCTTGTCTAATTTCATTAATTGCCAAAAAATTACTTCAGACGGTGATTGTTGTTTATAAAATATTGTAGATCGAGAGCTACTACAATATTGTAGACAGAAATCACGGTCTGACTTAATCTCTTGGTAATTAATAAAATTGGACAAGGAAAAGTGATCCTCTAAATTAAGATTGATTTTCCCATAAGCGAGGTTCACTTTTGAGATTTAACTTCCAAAACGGGGTTAGAATTCAGTTTAGGGAAATTATTGTCACAGGGTCAAATCTTCAAGATTTTGTGAGCAACTGTACAAAATTTCATGGAAATATCTTGAAAACTTCTGTTTCTCAGTTACACGAATTAATAAATAGCTCGTAGTAGTATCGGAGTTACAGGCGCCCGAAGTTGGCGTTGCATCAACGCAAATGACGTATTATCTCGACAGATAATGATGCAAACCATGTTAACCTAGCAAGTTACAAAATTGTACCCAAAGATTATAATGTTTAACCACTATTTACGTTTAAGGAGTAGTCACGAGTAAAGCCAAATGTGGTGGGAATGACAGTGAGTTGTAGTCAAGCATAGAAATCTTTTGACCGCTGCTGTCCTCAATGATCAAAGTTTGCTCAGATACGTTCTTCGAGTACCATTTTCATTTATTTACTTGTGTGGCTTACGTCATTAAAGTCATTTGTGCTGATGTCATATTAACTTTCGATGCCTCTAGCTTCGAAACAACACAGTATTTCACAAAGATGTTCGTAATCAATTTTCATTCTTGAATAATCGGGAAATAATTCGTGAAATATTCCTATGTACCTAATAAACACCCTGTACAAACAATTTTTAAACACACAATTATCAACTACCATTATTTTCTCTCGGATGTCTTTAATATTTATAACATAAAAGACTAATTTGAAAGGAAGAATATTTCGGAAGTCACGAAAGACGCTAAAATCAACTATTCCTCAACCCTTGTAATACTTAACAGGCAGTACTACAGAACGTAGCCAACCTGGCTCTAATTTCAAGATGCAAATCTGGAATTTGTGCGATTGAGAGAATTCGATGCTCAGCTCAACCTCGTCTTTTTACCAGAGCCCTCTATTCGTGGCCGATCTGCCAGCCGGGTAGCCCCGCGATCTACGGAGGTAGGCCAACGACTCGAAGGTCCCGGGTTCGAGTCCCGGTAGAGGCATGGGTGTGGATTTTAATGGCTAAAGGGCGAATCGTGACGGGCCGAAGTCCAAAGTTACTAGACTAGCCCATACAAAAATAAAATTTACCAAAGTTTATCGTGTCCGATATTGGACCGGCCCGATTCTACATCCACACTTTCCGGCTCGACCCGACCCGACCCAGACGAAAAATCAGGCAGAAAAATGGATTACAAACACCCGCTATTTAGCCAGCCCGATCAGACTTTTTGTCGGGCTCGGATCAAGCCGAAAAGTGTGGATGTAGAATCTGGCCAGGCTTGGTCCGAATACAGGACTCTCTTTGTTCACAATCTCCCTAATTTCAGTAATCTACTGAACACTAGCGTAAATAAACTTCGCTAAAAATCCAACAAATTACTAATTCAAACAGCTTTACCGTACATGACTGCAATTATTCTATGCGTGTCTACTTTCTCTTTATAATACCTTCTTTGCTTCCTTCGATGTTTTTATGAAGTCATTCTTCTTCTTAAAAGAAAAAAAAAGTTGCTCCGACAAATTTTAGAGACTAATATGTAATTCTACAATGAAACTGTGTTGAAATGTTTGCAAAGAAATATCGTAATATGCATGAAGAAAACCCTCCTCCAAACATCAAGCACGTCAATTTGACGTCACGTGACTAACGATAATTTTCGAAGAGTTTTCATGAGCCAGCTAGTAATAACTGTATATTTCATTTGCACAGAGATGGATGTGAAAACACGCAACAACTTACGAAAAAGTTCAATCCCTGTAATGCATGAAGATAGCGATGCTGCTTGAAAAACCCTTTTTTCCATGAATCCGAACGGATATTCGATGCGTGAAATGTTCGTGTCAGGTCATAAACACTGATACGATGGATCCGGCAAAGGAAGGAAGGAAGCAAGCAAGAAAGAAAAAAAATATATTTCTCCGTTATCTGCGATGTAATACCAAATTGCATTTTGCACGTGATCTCAATGTCTCTGAGAATCACATTTCGCATGCATTATTAAAACTCATATAGCTCAAAGCAGAAGGAAATTACATGTTCTCGCACGTGGTGATTTTATTTAGAAAACAATTTAATGAACACTCTTTCCCCAAATCTTTATCATCTGGTACGAGAGAACAGATACACATGAATAAGGCAATAATTAAATAAAATGAAAAACGTATTAATTCGTCAAAAGTGATATAAAACTTTTACATTTTCATTCTTTATTTAAATATTGATTTTGGGTACATTAAAAAAAAAAAAAGGCGCACTTTTAACGTTCAAATTAGTTTCCAGGAAGTACGGATTATTATCACGAAAACTATATTTGAAGCTTGAAAGCCATTAAATAAGAAGTAAAATTATAAATGTTAATATTAATGAATACGAATATGAATTTAAACTTTTTGAAACTTTGTTGATCACACGGTTCTCAAAGGCATTTTTGCAGCATGGAAGTGATCACGGAGTTAGAACAGAAAGTAAAATAAATTCGAAAAAAGAAAATTAAAAATTCGATTTTAATAAGATCTTGTTGGACACTGTAAACAGGATATCATATTTTGTGTTTTATTTATTAGCGCTACCGTATGAATACGCGAAAGCTATACAGTTTGCATTGTCTGTCTATCCGTCTGTACCTCCATAGATCTCAATAACTACACATCCGACAGAGATAAGCCATACACCGCTGGATTCCCAATGGTATAAAACGGTGGCGAAAACCACGACTTCGACTCTAAACTGACAGGCCCTTATTTGCTTAACATTCTCCATCGTAGGAATTTACGATGTGGCCTCAATGAAAGCAGATAAACTGATTTCTATCCAAAGATGAAATGGAGGCAACTTCCGATTTTTTCTGTACATCAAGCCTCTGTAGGTACAGATACCATTGATATTAAAGAGTGAAAAGTATGTGACTGGACCGGGGATCGAACCCGGGACCTGTGAGTTACCGTCCCAATGCGCTACCAACTGCGCCACCCAGTCGACCCCTTTTCTACTCACAAGGAGTTGTAGTACTCTCCAGATGGTTTCGAGAGAGAACATCGACAGCATGAGTGAAAGGTGTGTGAGTGGAAAAGGGGTCGACTGGGTGGCGCAGTTGGTAGCGCATTGGGACGGTAACCCAAAGGTCCCGGTTCGATCCCCGGTCCAGTCACATACTTTTCACTCTTTAATATTAAAGTGATTTCTGTTTAGCGGCCTTGATTTGCACGGTCGTTTATAACCTGGTCTCAAACTCGCAGGGCATTTACATTTTGCTTACATTTCTCTAGTTTTATACGAATCTGTCTCGAATCCCCTAATTGTTTAATTTAGAATTGAAACTAAAATGGCAGATACGTTCAAAGCACGAGGGTTTAGTCAAGACATCGGAAATATTCTACCCTTCTCGGTTTCATGTGGTGTATAGAAATCCACAGGTTACGGTGAGCTCCTTTGCTACATAATGAGTGCTACAATTTACAGATGTTTAATCCACGTTTACTTGAGTAGACATTGTGTAACTAATACACAATATACAGTTATATTATTCGTATTGGAATATATATATTGTATTGCTGGACTATTTTCACAACAGGGTAGAACGAAGAGAACTTAAATTGATGTTTGCGAAAGCATAACTGAAGTTTGTATGATTCACAGTCATCCAGTACCGCAAACCGATTTAATATTTCCACCTAAAATTAACTACCTGTATTTGCATAAGTTATACTTTCTAAGTACAAGTTCTGCAATACGACTACATACGACCAATATGCAATATAGGTTTAAAAAGATCCAACATTACAAGACTTTCACGTGCCACATGTATTAGTTCAGTCTTGTCAAATTGCGCTACTTTTGGTAACAGAAAACATTTTCATTGCCATTTTTGATTAATCTGAGCGTCCAGCTGAGTATCTGAACTCAGTACATGAATCAAATCAAAGAGGTTCATGTTCACTCATGGTACACAATGTCCTTCAAAGATTCTTATTTTACACGTATTCCACTTCTTTTACACGATCATTGGGTATATGGACAACATCATTTCTATGCACATTACTTTAAACACACACTGAATTGATTAAACACGCAAACAAACAAAAACTAATGAGTGAAAGCATTAAGCGAAGTTCCACGACTTTGCAGCGAAATTTATGATTCAGGAGACTAGCCACGTGACTTTTTAGAAACAGTGATTACTCCATTGGGAAAGAAGCAGCCGCGGTCCGTGAGGAGGAGTCAGTGTGCCATGGCACTACCAATAAATAAAGGAGAAAAGTTTGTATATTACGTTATCTCATATTATATAGAAGCACAGTTTATCGCTATTTTTGTAACCTGTTCCAATGAAACCTGTGAAGTCCCACGCGACGATTCGTTACTCTCCGAATCACGGTGGAGCCAGCTAGAATATGGCACTAAAAATTGGTTTCTACGCATGCGCATGACTGTGGAGAAAACTTTAGAAATACGGCAGTTTTGTGCCAGTTTGAAGGCTGGCTCATTACAGTGTGTAATTAGCACTTACAAAAAATGCACCGTAGAAATGACGTTGCCTGAAAGAAACACTGATTTTGAGTCGAATACCTACTGAAGTAAATGTATATTTTGCGCAGTGCTCAATCGGTGGTAAGAAATTATCAATGAACATGACACTTCGTATAATTCCTACGTTGCACTGATAGTTGTACGAGAGATTCGATAATAGCAACGCGAAGTGACACTATCAGAGGAAATAGTTGAATTTTGATGTTTATAATAAGAACCCCCCTACACCAAAGTACTATAATTTTGGAAGACACGCTTACAAGAAGTAGTTCTACTCTATTAGTTTTAGAGTACTACTCTATTATATGTTCCTCACATAGATTGAAAATAAACCTAAATAACACGAAAGGGGATAGTATTTGGAACAAATCGAACCATAGCAAAAGACAAAATTTTGGAAGAGAAGAAGTAAAGCAGGTACCTCGCTTCCTCAAGTATTTAGGAAATATTATAAGTGAGTATAGGAAATATGAAAAAGAGAAAATCAAGAATAGCAATGGTGAAACAGGCATTTAATAAGAAAACTAAGCTCTTCCGCGGATCCATGAAAACAGCCTGATTAAATATTTTGTATGGAGCGGAAACGTGGACTGTACGAAGCAGTGAAGAAAGAAAATTAGAAGCGTTTGGAATGTCCACATGAAAAGAATGAAAAAATATGAGCTGGATACAGAAGATGCGTAAAGATGATATGCTGAATAGTGTACATGAAAGACGAACAAAACTGGAGACAATACAAAGAAAAAACTGATAAGGAAATTGACTGCGCAGAGGCTGTATACAGGAGTGCAATTGAGGGTGTTTCAGGGAAAGAAAGAAAAAAGACGAACCGAACTCCTTAACAGCAAGTCGTATGCTGAGACAAAAAGGAAGGTGCAACATCGGACGAATGGAGAGAACTAAGCTTGCCTCAAAAGGACTTGCCGTTCTCGTCAGAACAGAATGATGATGGCGATTCTAGGTTTTATTCTTCAATCGATTATTTCTTCAAGGAAGATGAACACACAAAAGGAATGGTAAAGACGAGCAAGGTAGATGTACAAAATCGTGAAGATCATGAAATGAAACAGAGAGAAATAACTTTTCTGATAACAGGACGTATATTTATTCCCAGTTTCTAAAGGCAAGGCAATGCAAATTCAGATTTTGCGTTTAGCAATTACAGCTGAAAAGAATTCGCTGCACGCAAGCACCGAAATTTACACTTCATGGAAATTTCAAGATTCATTGACACACTTCTGAAAATCAGCAATTTATGCGCCGACAGCAACACGCAATACTAATTTATTTATTACGTTATTATTCCAACAATTCATGTAAGAATAACTTTCGAAACACCCCACGGAAATTCAAATAATATTTCAGTATCAAAAAGTAAAAGAAATGAAAATTCATATAATGAATATTTTGCTTAGAAATTCAAACGCAATTTCGTACCAAATCTCAAAATAAGAACTGACTTTAACAAATAGGGATTATAATGGAAGTTTCTCCACGTACCACAAAGATCACCTTCAAGAGTGACAGAAAAGTTGAGCTGACGACTCTTTATTTAATGATGGTAGTTACTTAACTGCAAATTAAAACGTACACATTAACGAGAAATTACTGAAAAACTTTCAGTGTGATCTTTTCCTATCATTATTAAGTATTCTCGCTCTATGTTCTTCCCGAGCATTCAATATTGCCCTCCTTTTTTTCTCTTGTCTTTTGTATTTTCCAGCTCTTCCTCTCTTATGAAACCAACAGCAACACTGATAAGCTCTAAGATGCTGCTTTTTCAAGTTCATAGGCATTGAGAAATCAAATATACTTACTGACTATTCAATATCACTAAAGGCCACAGCATGGAAAGTGGTTAACACCAATTTTACCTCAAATTTAACACTTCACTTGATGAAATCTTGATTCAAGGTTCTATGATTGCTTCACCGCTTAAGAAGCGTGGATGAAAAGAATTCTAATGCTGAAACTCAACAAATTCTTAAGAGTTGTGTAAAATATGGTATAATTGCTGTTCATGGCCAATCAGCGTTAGCACAAAATACTTAATTACCGTAGTTAATAATCTATTAGGCTGATTGAAATGTACCGGTATTTCATGCTTTAATGTTTAAACTTTAACGTTATACATTGCAGTGTCTAGTGGACTTCTAAATAATAAATATAAAATATCTTCTGTGCTACGTCAATAAAACTCACCAGTTTTATTGACGTAGCACAGAAGATATATACCGTAGGACTAGCTTTAACCCGCGATCTTCTCCCGCGCTTCATGTGGCTGATTGGTTCTGGTACCTATACTGGCTACACGTCGCCTCCTTGCTGCCCGTATAATTATAAAAATGTACAGGTATTGGACAAAATAATGGAAGCACCTGTGGAAGTCGGAACATTATGTATTAATACGGTGTTGGTCCATCTTTAGCACACATCTTACAGCTTGAATTCTGGACGCAATACACCGATACAAGTCCTGAATGGTGGTGAAAGGAATTCGAAGCCATTCTTCATGCAGCACAGCCACCAGTTCAGGTCGAGACAAAGGAAGTGAAAACTGATGCCGAACACTCGTTCCCAAAACAGCCCACAGACGTTCGATGATATTCAGGTCTGGGAAGATGTTGAATCTCATCAGCATGGTCGTGAAATCACTCTTGAACAGGGCCAGCGGTGTGAATCGGGGCATTACCATCCTAGAATATGGCATTCCCGTCTGTAAATAAAGTTTGCACCACTGGGTGGACCTGGTTACCCAAGAGTTCTGCTGCTGTGACCGAACCGAGTAATATGAAAAGGGGTGCTGCCCAATAGCATGATATAGCGCCCCAGAGGGCAGAAGCCATAATAGAGCCTCCACCATGTTTGACAGTCGGGGAGACACTCCACATCGTATGCTTTAGAAGGTGTTCGTCAGAAAAAAACGCATCCAGTGGTGGGGAAGATGGTAAAGGGTGACTCGTCCGACCACAAACGACACGTTGAGAGTCCTCCAAAATCTGTTTGTGGGCACTGCATCGCGCGCGTCGGCTTTGAGCATTCTTGTTTGTTATTAGGGGTTTGGAAAAGGCAACACACCCATGGATACCCATTTTATGCACTTCCCGCCTCATTGTTTTGGACGACACTGGGGTGTTAAGTGCAGATTAAGTTCTGTAGTCATTTTCTCGGGCGTTGTTTTATTCTGCGACATCACAATCTGCTTCGAGGCCCGGAGGTCCTTATCCTGTAGCTTTGTCTTTCGACCACTATTGTGCTTCGCCGACACTGTTTTACCGTACACTGTGGATGCCGTCGTAACTTTCCAGAATGTATCTTGTGTTACACGGCATAACATTGTTGTTTTGCTCACAGATGCTACAGCTAAACAAGCACCCACAATTAGACCTATTTGAAACACCGCAAATCGGACATAATGATCACTCACCACACCTGCACAACGTCCACAATCACACTGCCTACACAGTCCATCCTACCTGCAACAACAAGAGAGAGACGGTTGATTTACGTAGTGCTCTGTGTTACCAAGCACAGTGCATCCCACTTTTCACAAGTGATTTTATTATTTTGTCCAATACCTGGAGATCCCATGAACGGGATCAACTCTGACAACTTCGAAGGTACTGACTTGTAAATTATTTTTTCAATAACGTCGAAAAATGTTTACAGCAAGTTTAGTGCGGATATGTCCAATGGTATGGAAGCAAATTCATTTTATTTAAATACTGACCATACTGACAACTGCTGTCTATGACCTATATCAGTATCAAATGCAAATGTATGCTAAATTTGGTGTAAATCAATTTAAAAACTGTATGGGAGCTATTAAACAATTTCAATTTTAAAATAAGTTGGCAACACTGACAACTTGGTGTTTGGGGACGGGACACTCACTATATCTAGTGTGTTGAATAATTCTTATGCAAAGTTAGGCGCAGACGTCCAACGTTATGGATGCAAATTCGAACTTTTGAAATAGGGTGGCAACATAGATAATTCCAGTGACTGGGACTACCTCTACGAGTCGTCCTAGTACCTAATGCACACGAAAGAATTTGCTGTAAATCAATGGACGCCTGTAGATTTGTTTAGTAACAGACAGACAGACAAACTTTCATTGTGTATGCAGTCAAACTTCCCATAACGGACACCTCTAAATAGCGGGCACCTCCAAATAACGGACAGTTTAAAAGTCCTAGGCAGGATAACGTTGAACCTTATTGAAGGAAATTCTCAATAGCGGACTCGTTTAATACCGGACACGGACACCTTGATAATGTTCTCTTTTAATGCAAAATCCTCTCTATACTGGACAAGGACAACATAAAGTGGTTATCTGTACGGGTTTTTCTTTTATATATTTTCAATGTAAACCATTGTCTAAACAAGAAATACTAAAGGTAAATGAAAGCTTAACTCGTAACTCCCTTCCCCATTTCAAGATCGTTAAGAGTAGTCGATGGTTCTTAGGATGCTTGAGAACAATAACAACCAGCACATACACCAATATAATAACAAAGCGTAGTTAGAAGGGAAAAAGGAGTAGCAAAACTCAAGTAAAAACAAGAATACTGTTCTATTTAAAACTGGCAACGCTGTTATATACATCTCTCCTACTACTGTCGCGACATGTCGGCCTGAGCCATAGTTGCCTAAAGGCATCAAATAAAATTCAATTCAATTGCTCTGTTCCTGGTATCATTACGATGCTGTACCGCAGTTGTTTTCTTTACACGCCATAATCATGTTCACTGCACTGTACTAATGTACCATGGAGTAATTCGTAGATAGGACTAGTGTGCATTCATTCAGTTTATAGTCATTTTCTTATTTCAAAGGCCGTTTAAGAGAAGTTTGAGTGCGCATTTCTAAATATCAGGCACATCTTGATAGCGGACACTTTTCTTTGGGTCTCAACGGTCTCAGCTATTGGGAAGTTTCACTGTACATGGATTACGTTATGAACAGTGTGGAATAGTGGTTACACACCGCCGTATCCACCGCGCATGTCATATTAGGTACAATTTTAATTAAAAATATTAGCTTGGATATATAAACGGATAACGATCTAAAATTATGTACTCTATTATTAAAAGTCCATCAGAATGTCATGAATTACACAGTGTATGTAAATTCACGCAAATAACAAAGCTAACTTGTTTCCGACTAGCTTCTTTATCGTATTGTCCTGGAGCAGTACCGATCCATAAGCTTCTTACGGCGTTACCGATGGCAACGCTACCATCATTCTCGGTTTACCTGCCATCTGGCTTCTCGCTGTGTTAAGTGCGCAGGGCCCCACTGCCCACCTCACTGCTAAATGTAAGAAGGAAACTCGAAATGAACTGTGACAAAAATCATCCAGCGAACTATATAGGCTGTCTTCTTCCAGAAACTGAAAGCTAGCCGCATTGCTAATGCAGCTCCCAAGAAAGAAGCCTAATCTGGTGTTATTACACGTGATCCTGTCTCCAAACAGTCAACTTCTGCAACAACTTCTACAACCTATGCTGGCACTGCCAAACGAACCCAGTTCACTAAGAAACCTGAAACTTCTTTTTATTATTATTATTATTATTATTGCAAAAAATTTTGCCACGTATACAAGCTCTTAATTTTGAAGCCACGATGGCCACACTTCAAGCTGGACTCCCCAAACTACAAGAAGTTCAAGATACTCCTACGTTCCTTATGGCATTATTGCAACTTATCATACACATCTTTCAAAATAACCACCCATAAGTCAGGATTGCAGTCTATCTATCCAACATGAAAGTATCTTTTTTTTTTTTAAATCACATTCTGAAGAATCAACTTCTCTTACATCTGCCTTTCCTTCTACGACTATACGATCAACTGTGATTCAAGTTCATCTCTATTTGGAAGACATCCACCTCCCTTTCCCCCTCCTCTTTAAGTCTTCCCTTTTCTTACATTCTTTTCTTTCATCATTCTTAACTCATGACAACCATAAGGGCTGCGACAGTTGCGTCCCTCATTTAATCATCTATATTCACCACGCCAATCTCTCACTTCATTTAGAAGGCATGGACTTCGGTCCGAAACTTCTACTCCTGCAAAATAGTCACGAATGTATGTCTGTCTGTCTTACGAAAAACCTCTATTCCAAAGCCACCGAATCTAAACATTCTCAAATATTGAGGGGGGGGGGAGTTCTTTTCCTTTACTGTTTCTCACTATCACTGAACACATTTTAACAACACAGATTTGAGGGAAAATTTAAAACATGAATCTCTTGCATAAAGTTTAAAAACCTGAATTTACCGACAAGAAACTGGCAATCTGGTTACCGACACAAAACAACACTGCCTCAACAGTTTCGAACTGAAGATCGATATTTGTTCAGTGGAACAAACATTTATGAGGAAGGAGACTGACAAGTTTAAAATCTCCCTCTACCACCATCACTCCCCTCTTTTCCAACTCAGGCCTTTTGTAACAGAGGGAAAAATGGAACTCCAAATTAATGAAATTGGAAAACTCGGGACGTAATTTGGGCATAAAAAATCATATTACAAAACAGTGTCAAGCCAGTGAACATCCTCTCATAGTAACCCTCGCTAATACAACACTCATATTACATTGGATTAATGTATGCTATATCATCACAATGACTTCATTCGTAACTTTTTAAAATTGCTTCTAGCTTTTGTCTCACAAAAATACAATCTCGCACAAAACTTATGTACATACATGGGTAGTTCAATTTGTCGTTAACGACCTTGCTCCTTCCCTGAATCAATGCACAATATTAGAAGTAGTAATTCTTACGGGAATAATCTTGGGTTCGAATGTGACCAAGGACTTGATTAAATTTTCCACAGAAACTAATTTGCAGTTGCTGACATTTTAATTGTGATAGTAATTTTGGAGCAGAATTGAGAGCTTGACCAGTAACGGTGACAATACACGAATTTTGGGACGTTTCTCAGATATGGATATAGGCAATAATGGACAAGAAAGGTGAAAGAAGATGTGTAATAATTAAAACATTCTGACTAGGGTAATTCCGGGATAGATGGCCATTCGGGTGAGATGGCCAATGCTTGTATTTCTTGCAGTAGAGGCTAAATGTGACAAACTTTGTAGGCTCTTTGCTCCTAGTAATAGTCTGTTGAAGACCTGCGTTGTATTCACATTTGGCTATAACTGCGAGAAACAGAAGCTTTGGAAATCATTTTAAGTCTAACATTAGTGCCATGGTAGTCAGTGTTGCAAACATATGAAAATAATTTTGATCAAATAATGTAATAAAAAAAATTATATATTTATGGTCTTTCGGCAACTTAGGGTCAAAGATATCATGATTGTGAATAACCCGTGACACGATGTTCAAAATACGTATAATGTTTATGATGTGGTGTTACTAACTCTAAATGATATACACAATCAAAATGACTACACGTTATATTTAATACTCACAAAATAATTTTCTGCCACAATGTTCGGAGCCTCTATTGAGAGTACCACAAAAATAAAAATAACAAATTAAGACTAATACACTGTTCAGCATTTTATTAAATTCAGCTGTTACGTAACCCGCTATTGTGATACCACGGAAAGTTGGGTTGCCAAAAATCTTCATTTTACAGAAGAAGCAAAAGGAATGTTTGTAGATTTTTATTTAACCTACTTTTCTGTAGTCTCAGAAATTTGCTTTACAGGCACCAGATTCGTATTTCATAGAATCGGGATATCAAACACCAGAGACCGGATTATCCGTTTGGTTATCCCTAATCTGCTATGGATGCAACAAACAAGCAACGAAGGATCCATTCAAAAATAACAGGAATAAAAAATAACTCTATATTTCTTATACAACTTAATAGTTCCTTATTAAAAGGGCACATGCCAATTTCTTTCGTATATAGCGTCATGAACACTACCTAGTTTGTTATCACAACAATGCTTCATTTCGTGGTGAAACCAGAGCACAAGAGCATGCATTCCACCAAGTTCTACAATGTAATTGTTGAATTATCTTTTATTACTGAAAGGTCATTTGGCCTATAAATAACAAACTCATTTACTCTTATCACTCCTTACACGACAAAGAAGCATCTTAATCCCATGATTTTATTCTGTACTTCAACAGGCGTTACCAACTGGAGAGTGGTAAAATCGAATAATCATCCACTAAACCTAGTAACGCAATGCGGCATTAAGAATTTCAGTCCTAGAAATCAGGTGGGAGACATGATACACCTCATTGATGTCCATTAGAACTAAGAATTCATGATGACGCATTCACGAAACTCGATATTATTTTGTGTCAATTTACTACGCTGTGTTCTAGGTAATATTTTATCGCTGCACGTAGCCAAAATCCTCAATCAGCAAAAATTCGCACAAGCACGATTTGGGCAAAATTTAAGTTTTCACTTTGTGAAAGGTCCTGCGCATTATAGCTATTCAATTTAAGATCTGTGCGAAGAGAAAGCGTTAATTAATGAGAAAACATGGAAAGCGTGCCAATTGATTATCTTGGTAATAAGTTTTCTGCGAACAAAAGTATACAGTGCAAATACTTCAGAGCTGCTCAACAGATGGTAATGAAAAGGACAGATTACGAAAATCGTGACAAGGAAATAAATTATGAATGAAATTAAAGAAAAATGTTTATAGGTCTGATTTTTGTAATTGTATGTTTGCATTCTTTTTCTATTTTGTAACTTTCTTTCTGTTTAGGTGGTGATGATGTACCTAGTAAATAAGGCTAGGGAATCCAACGGATAACTCTTACATTTTAAAGTCTCATACTTAAATATGCATGGGAACGTGTTACCATCATATGTTAATTCGGACGGTAAAAAAACAATGTAAGACTGAATAAATACTAAGTAATTCTTAATGGAACGTTTTATTTAGAAATGAGTGGACCTCAAGCAACATATTTCACTTCATTTCTGGTCCCCACAACAAAACACAAAGAACCCGACAGACGGAGTTGTAAAAAACCAAGAGAAAAACACGAAAAAAAATTAAACCCGGAAAAGGGATTCTTAAAAGAAACAGCTTTAAACCAGTGATGAACTAACATAAGAACAGTCATTTTGTAACAACGAAAGATAATAATCAAATAGAATATAGCCAGAAACTGCGTACGACTCGACAAGGTAACAATAAACAGAAAGCAAGGCAAAAATTAAAAGCTAGATTAATCAAATAAAAGAAACAGAAAGGAAATAAAACGCCTTCTTAAGAGCAAGAAACATTTCTAAAGAAAGGAAAACGAGGAAGCATCAAGCCACTGTGAACTACACACGGATATATTTAAATACCTTCATAGAAATTAAAAAGATAGCAGATGCGAAGGGACTGTAGACATGAAAAAAAGACTTCGTCAGGAGAACGCGAATAGAAGAACCTATTTGATTAAAGCTCTATTAGAAAATTAATCTAGTGAAATGGGCATTACACGGAAAAGTCTGAAATACGGAGCAATACACAAAATCCAACAAATGAATTTCCCAGGGATCAAAGGAAAACAATGGTAAATATGAAATACCCATAGAGTTATAAAACTCCACTAGAGACAGAAGTGGCGCCACCGTCTACGTGGGTTTTAATTCCCAGCGTGGCACAAGTTGAACATTCAACTGTTCCTCTGTTTATTTGGCAGGAATGAAACAGCGAGCCGTGCGCTGCCTGGTATTATATCATTTGTATGTGCCACGCACGATCTTTTTACGAAGAAAAACAATTGAAAATTCGCATTCGAGTTCACCTTAGTTAAGTTCAACACGTAAGATACAAACAATTCCTAATTAAATTGATCAATATAAGGTATAATTTAATATAAAAACCACTTATATAAAACGTTCTTGATAAATATTATTTTTGTTCTCAAAAAAGTTTTGTTAAATTTAGAATTTTATTTATGGCCTTTAGGCATCTAAGGCTCAGGCCGGGATATGGGACAGGAAAGGATACGGGAAACTGTCGGCCAGGGCCTATGTTGAAGATGCCATACCCGTTTTTATTTTTTAAATAAAACAATATAATGTTGAAACTTAAAGCCACATAATTTATTTTTAAAAAAACATTAGAAATACATTAAAAAATATTATACAGCATTAGGGATAGAACGCAAGTGACATTAATATTACACACACAAAATACTAATGCTGTAATTTATACAACCAACGGTTTACCTGCATAAATTTACAAAGAAAATGATAACATTGAAAATAGGCTATGGGCACCGGTCGTCGGACATACACTAGTAGTCGGCAATTTTGACATAAATATTGAAACAAGACGTATGTCATTAAAATGTACATAAAAATTATCTCTAGTTTTAGGACAGCTTTAACTTGATATTAAAGTTCTACCATCTATCGAAAGTTACATTATATAGACAAAAAAAACTAGCTTCCCTGCTTAGCTTAGAAGATGCCCAAAAAGTTATTTGAGAATGAAGACCGTCTTTAAATTTAGAGTAAAAGTCTGTCTTAAAACTATTAAAAACGACATTGTTTTTTCTACCTTTTCAAATGTTCCGTTTTGACTTTATATCATAAACAATACGATTAGTCATATCTGTTATATATATTTTTGTGTCTGACTTCAGGTATATAAAATTCACGGGTTTTCCTCTTACCGACCAGGGTGACCGATAAGAAGCGTTTCTTATCTATTTTTGTTGCGATGTTAAATTTGTTTCTATTGTTCTTAATAGTGTAATCAGGGTGTTCCTGGTTCGATTCCCAGCGGTGACACAAGTGGTTCGGAATCCACATTAAACTGCAGGTCCCGTCCTTAGGACGTCATCTTCGTGCGATGAAAGGCAATGGCAAATCACCATCCGGTCACCTAGCTCTGGGATCCTCAGGTCAAAAGCTGCCTCCGAGCAGAACACCCATCATCATCATCACTGTTCTTAAGAATTTAACAAGTCTTTTCAACAGCACATTACTTATCGAGCCGCCGTAGCTCAGTGGTATACCGTTGGTGTAGCATTCGGGAAATCATTGGTTCGACTGCAGCGGCCCACCATCCTGACTGAGGTTTTTACAGATTTTTTTGCTCAGGTACACCAGGCAAATACAGGGATGGCACCTTCAACATAGGCCCTGGCCGACATCTTTCCGAATCCTTTCCCCTCCCCTATCTCGGCCTGAGCCTTAGGTGGCTAAAGCCATCAATGAAATTCAACAGTACATTATGGGCTTAGAACTATTTAAACTTTAAATAGACAGATATATTTTCTCTACACGAATATAACCGCTTTATTAAGAATAGGCCTAAATGAAAACGATCCATTATTTCTGAATGTAAGGATACTTATTTTTATGTATATTTCTCTTTGGCATTGAGGGACAGTTGTATAACTATGGATCAACACGATAAAATACCGTCGCATCAGATAATTCTAATCAAAGATGTGTGTTTTCTTTTATATTTCTAGCACATAAACTACACGAAAGAGCGTCTTACATGATGAAACATTTTTCACGGAATAATATTAAATGATAATTTATTTGTGAAACGATACATTACTTCCTTTCTTATATTTCTTAGTATAACTGTAAGCTGCACAGGAGATCGGCATTTTCTTCTCAAATACAAACGAATCAACTAAAACAATGTCAAAGAGTGTAGCACAGTAGCCATATGATAGCAACTCACAATACCTGTTGTTGCCAAACAAACATTCTCTCGTTCAACTTTCAAGTGGCGCCGCGTCAGCAGCGCCAATCCTGACTCTAGTGGAGAGGTTTTATAACTCTACGGAAATACCAATTACTGCGGGAGTTGAATAAAAACTGCCATTTATTATTTTTATTTCAATTATATTTATGGGGCAGACAGGCAGTTATGATTAAGCCATGTAACGTGTGAGGAACTGTTTGTGGCAGGCATAGCCAGAGTGCCTATCTAGTCCATAAATATAAGGTAAATAAAACTAAATGCTACACCATAGAACAAAGAATTGTTCGACTCCCACAGTAATTATTTCCGTGACTGTACAGTGAATTCTCTGTGTATATGGAGCACTCCTCGCGCCCCATTCCAACCAGCTACTCACTACTGGTGTCGAAATTAGGGTACTCCACACGGGGAGGTTTTTGTTGGGGTATGTTTGTGCAAAAATAAGCATGCTCCTTCAAAATCAACAATTACTTATACATGTCATTCAAACAGTATCTCATATTAAAGCGAGCATGAACAAACAATGATATATATTGGAAGGTAACACCCCCACTCATAATCTTGTTCCCGCAAATACACAACCACTTACAGTAAGTTTACATCAGAATCTGGCTTCGCAATAGAAGCATAAAGATGACAGGAATTCCAGGAGGAATTGAAGCAGAAACTTTCCCGGTGAATGCCAACAATTAGTATAACTATTTTTAGCTAGTGATTGTTTCATAAATAAAAACTGCATCTGGGGAAGAAGATACAGGAGATAGAGGAAAACGAGAAGACAAATAACATACGAGATCTGTACAAAGAGGTAAATTCGTTCAGGAAAGGTTACCAGCCTAGATGAAGGATGATTAGAAATGAACGCTGAGATCTTTAACAGTATCCGACTAAAATTATCGATGTATGGAGACACTATTTCGATAAACTTCTTAATGTACACAACGGAAAAAAACAGACGAATTTAAAATCTATACAGCAGAACCGCGGATACCCGAACCTAGCGTGATCAAGGTTGAAATATCGGTAAACAAACTGAAAAAATTCGAATCATCACTAATAGACAGTATTCCAGCAGAATTAATTAAAGCGGGAGGAACGGCACTAATCATTCATCAAGGAACTGCATAAATGGAAAAGTGCTATATGGAGAAAAGAGGAACTTCCAAAGGAATGCAAAACCTTAATAATAGTACCGGTTTATAAAAAAGGGATAAATCGGACTGTAATAGTTACTGCAGAATCTCATTACTTCCAACATTTACAAAGTATTGAGTAATATCCTGCTAACTCCCCTAAGTGTGTACAGAGATAAAATATTTGGAGATCACCAATGTGGATTTAGAAGAAATAGATCCACGCTGGACCAGATTTTCGCCTTGAAACAAATCGTGGAGAAGAAATGAAAATACAATGGGCTGTTCACCAGTTATTCACTGATCTTCAGAAAGCATCATATGACTCTATATCAAAAAGGAAAAACTGTACAATATCCTGGTACAATTTGGAATTCCGAAAAAAATTGTTCAACTAGTGGGGATGTGTCTCAGCGACCCCACAAGAAGAGTACGGATAGGTAATAATATGTCAGATACTTTCGAGATTCGCAACGGATTGAAACAACGTGATGCCTTGTCACCATACTGTTTAACTTTGCTTTAAGGGATTCAGAAAATAAAGGAGGACAAAAAGGGACTAGCATTGAATGGTTTGAATCAACTGTTCGTGTACGTAGATGTAGATTTAATAGAGGACGGTACAGTATAAAGTAACACCGATGTCTTAGTAAAAGCGTGCGATGAAATAGGTCTACAGGTGAACATAGCGAAAACAAAATACATGATAACAAGCAGAAACACTGCTACTGAAGGAAATAGATACATAACAATTTAGAATGAGAAGATAGAGGAAGCAAATAAATTTAAATACTTGGGAGCATATTTAACAAGCAAAAACGAGACCACGGAAGAAATAAAAAGTCGCTTAGCATCTGGCAACGCATGTTTCTACTCACTCCAGAAACCTCGCGATTAATATCAAGAAAGCCGAAATTGAAAATACGCAGAACTGTTATTTTGCGGATAATACTTTACGGCTGCGAAAGTTCGAGTACGACCCTAGCAGATGAACATAAATTACGAGTGTTTGAAAATAAGGTCTTGAGAAAGATATACGGGACGAGATCACCGGAGAATGGAAGAGATTGCATATTGATGAACTTCACGGACTTTACGACTCACCCAATGCTGTAAGAATAATGAAATCGCGACGACTAAGGTGGGCAGGCCATGTAGCTCGGATGGGGAAGAATCGAAGATTAGGGTTGTTGGTAATCCGGAAGGAAAGAAATCGTTAAGAAGACCGAGACGACGTTGGGAGGATAATATTTGAAGGGATGTTCGGGAAGTAGGTGCTTGTGATGAAAACTGGATTGATCTTGCTCAGGATAGAATGCTACGGAGAACGTTTTTTTACTGCGGCGATGAAGTTGCGAGTTCTGTAAGCCATAAAAAGCAAGCAAGCAAAATTTCCATTAGGACTGACAAAAAAAAAAAAAAAAAAAAAAAATACAGCCAATATTCATTTAGAAGGAAATCATGACTGAGTTTCCAACATGTAAATGTATACATAAAAAGTTGAAATAGTTTCCTGACCTCATGCAACGCAAAGGTTTACATGTTAAATACGCCTTATACTAGCAAGATAAATATGTACAGAAAATTAATTATGGCTTTAATGACTTCTCTTTTCCCTCTTGCTTAATAAAAACAATCGCTATTTATAATTTCCATTTCAAATGTTTTTAAACAAAACCGTTAGTTTGTTTACACTGGCTACCGGGGAAATAAAATATTCGTATTATTTACTCAGCGAAAAATCATATCAAACTCTATGGCGATTTGATGTTTTCCACCCAGTTCACAAATAAAAAGTATTTCGTTAATATTTACATACGAACATTTCGAATGGAAGCATATAATACAATGTCTCGAATTTTAGACAAAGTGGGTAAGCGAATATAAAGTAGATTTTTTTCTATTAAAGCTTGAAATGTGCGTGACTACTGTCAAATGCCAGAAGTAATGGGATATATACATACCTAGTATTCTAGTGGCGGTAGCCACCCGAAATAGGATTGATTTCACACGCGGAGGAAAGACGTCTACTGAGATGCTGAGCCATACCGTCTCGACAACTCCCACAGCTCCGTGGCATTTGTAGGGACAGAATTTTGGACACTAATGTACTTCTCTATCACACCTCTTAAGTGCACGATACAGGGCCCGAGTCTGGTGAACGTGATGTCGACACGTCGGCATTCATCACAGCTGTCCAAAATGCTCCTCGAACCGATTCCTGGACAACTGGACCCGACGACACGATGCATCCATCCTGCTGAAGCATTATGTGTTCAGCATCAATTACGAGATAAAACATCACAACTGATAAAGATCTTGGTAATTCGCAGTAGATGTCATGTGACAATTGTGCCAGTTAACGTTGCCATACTGTCATCTTACGATTTTTGGATTTTAAGAGTGTGTCTTCAGGTTAAACAGAATCCACAATACGCATCAATTTTATGCAGCACTAAATGTTATGTTACTTTTTCCCCATATTATACAATTAACATACCAACAAGTAGTCTAGGATTAAGATCGAGATTAACAGGGAACCAATGAATCCTCTATGAAGTTGAAAACATTACTTTAAAGCCATTTTTGTGCTTGCACATGTCAACTAGAATAAAAATTCAGTCATAACACTGACCATTACAATAATGATATGATTTACACTGTCAATCGACACTTCCGCAATATAGTACCGGACGAATCACTCCCACCAGCTGAGCTCACATCACGAGAAATCCAATGCTACTTTAAATGCATTAGATCATCTAGTGCAGCTGGATTGAATGGAGTCGAAGTCACAGCTCTCAAGGAACACTGAAACATATAGCTATTTCGCATCCATCATGCTGAAAAGAAGTAAAAACATTTGTCCATCACCGTCCTCTCCGCCACATCAGCCAAAATAAGAAATTTCATTTCCTTCAATTCGGCCTAAGTAATGCTTACATCACTACAACATAACTTGTCTGTGTAGTAGAGCATGCAATTCAAAACTTCAACTTTGGACTTACAATAGGAATCTTTCTTGAGGACCACACAACGCTCGACAAAGTGTGGCACCAACTATACTACCAACATGAACTGCTGCAAATTCCACCAGTTTACTGTCGACTTATTCCGTCTTATCTCAACATTTCGTGACAGCCACGTTGGTGCCCAAACGAATCCAAGAAACAACAGAGCTTGAGCACCGCAACGATCCGTACTATCGCCTTTCCTCTACAACTTGTATCACAGCGTAAATAAAATACGTATCTACTTTGTTCTTGTACACAGCCGTTCAACTAACATCGCTACCTATGCACACGAAACTTGTCATTTTCGCCTCTCACTGTAACATTCAACATGTACTTGCAGTCCTTCAACGTCATCTGAACGCTATAGAGGAATGGGCTACTCAAGTAAACCATTCAGAACCATTATCAGAATCAACCCAGGGAAAACAGTTGCAGTGCACTTCTCACGCCGCTACAGAGATCTTCCCATTCTCCCTCAGTTTTAGGAACAAATTCAACCACAGTCACCATGCTAAATATCTAGCTGTTATCCTTGACCAAAGACTGACTTTTAAACATCATATAGAAGAAATCGCCAACTGAACCACCCAACGTCTACCCTATCTTTCGCAGTTCAGCATTATCCATAGAAACTAGATTTCACATCTAGAAATGACCATCCACCTTACGGTAATATGTCGCCTACTAGCATGACGCCACGACGCAAAAACCTACCTAAAGAAAACTAATAAGAGTACAGAAGAGGGCAGTGCGAATCACCACCGTGTATCCTAGAGTCATCAGGATAATACCACTCCACGTAGATCTTGACTTACCTTACTTGGAAGAAACCATTAACCACCACCACCAAAACTTCTGGGTGAGACTATGAAATTCCAAATACCCTTACATCTATAGAGCCCACAGCATCAGCCGGAAATGTTCACAAAACTAAATATTTCAGTGAGGGTAGAATTTATGAGAATAATTATACTTGCCTATAAAAACTAGAACTGGGCATTGGCCTGTCAGACGGCTGTATTACGTTCAAGTTATTAGAGGGTTACGTGGTCAACGTAACGCCTCTTTGCAGCCATGTGCCAGACTTCCATGACCACAGTCCACTACTTCTTTTATTCAAGTAGCTCCCCAATTGTCCTCACGATGCTGGGCCAACACCGAAAATTTTACCCCCCACCGAAAATTGAAGCGCGCTACCGGCTAGGCTACGCAGGAGGCTACTTGCCTATGAGAGAAATTTATTTAACGACTTTAGGAATCTTTGGTAAATGCTAGTATACGGTAGGACAAAGTATGAGGAAGGTACCCTGGCATTCGCCTGGTTCGAATCCGCGTACCTACCCAATCCCGATCCGAAGCCAGTGACTAATCGTCTGGAAAGAAAAATCCGCATCTACCTTTATGTCCAAGATGCTTATAAACTAAACGCGTCTTATTATTTTTACTCTTGACTGTACATATTAGCTGTAAATTAAGCTCTGGAACTAACTCTTTCCATGCTTTCTGTTTGCTCATTAATCATTGAAATTAAAAATACACGAATCAACAGATAACACTGAATAATTCTTTTGAAAGGAAGAGTTTGGTTTTCTGAAATTCATGCCACAATACTTTTCGAACGTAGATCCTGGTTGTTAAGTATTAATTGTGAAGTCGAGTTCATTGAAATAAGTAGTCCCCTTCAGATCACGGTTTTCCACCAACAATAGCGAGTGAGCAAGATGGTTGCAGTGAAATTTTCCAATTACAGGGGTTTAGGATTTCCCCTTACCGCGGGCTGCTCCTCGCCACAGATTACCTGAAACTGCTGGAACAGTGTCTGACAAAACAGTTCTCTTTGTTTGTAGATTCCATCCAATCACTTCGGTGATAATACTCTTCCAAAGTATCGACCAGTAACTACCAAGAATTCACAAGGTCTTAGAATTCATGTAATATGACATAAGAGACGCGACATTACAACTTTTGATACTGAGATGAATTCATATACAGAGAGCACATTCGCATTAGAGTATTAATATTTACGGTATTATACAGAAAGAAATGTTCACA
The DNA here is from genome assembly GCA_022664845.1 of Lepisma saccharinum. Lineage (NCBI taxonomy): Eukaryota > Metazoa > Arthropoda > Insecta > Zygentoma > Lepismatidae > Lepisma > Lepisma saccharinum. The sequence goes on along the minus strand of JAGDQP010019718.1, from coordinate 4,745 downwards.
ACGAAGCTCCTGAAATAAGGCCCAAGTTTGTTTAATGAAATATTATGCTGATTCTCATGCTTTGTCAAAAAGCTGAATAAATACATTCTAAAACTTAAAACCAGCTTGTTCACTACGATTTCTTGTTTGGTCCATTAAACAAACTAGTTTTTCTTTATGTAGAAGCTGAATAAAAACAGAATTCACATAGATATTGCACATGAATTCGTTTCCAGTTGAATTATACTTCCCCAAACAACTGTTAACTCTAATTAAATATTACCCTTAAATAACACCATTGAATTTTTATTAATGCCCAAAAAGTAAATAGGAGTTTGTAAAAATTGAATTCATTTATGGCATGTAGGCATCTATGGTTCAGGCCGGGATAGGGTGGGAGTAAGATGCGGGAAAGAGTCCAGGGCTTAAATTGAATATACCAATCCCGGCATCTACATGGTGTGACTAAGGAAAAGCCCTGGACATACCTGTCAGGATGGTCGGCCACTGACGACGCGACCTACATTTTGTTTCAGTGAGCTTTGAACCACTGCGTTCGTTGGGTCCCAACAAGGTCTGAACCTAAACTTACATGCAAAGCATGACATGTACGACATAAATGCATAAAAACGTTACTTACTGTAAGAAGTGAATATCTGAAGAAGTTTAACGCTCAACAATCTCTAACCTGACAGCAAAAGCACGTAGCACTTACTGACTAACGTTTCTTTATAAATTAAAAAAAAAGGAAAACGTACACAACGATTCAAATTTATTTCTTTTCGTTTCAGATAGCACAAAGAAACTAGTATATAATAAAATTTAAGAGATATGGCGTTTTATTCTTGTTTAAAACTAACTGGGTTGAAAAAGAGAGGTTATGTAGTCATATATTACAAGTAAATGTCAAAATTACTTATGTATCCACATCTCATATTTCAAAAATAAATTTTGAAAATAAAAAGGAAATATTCAACTCTGTAATGTATAAGTATGTACTGATACAGTGCCAAGGCTACTCAAGAAAAACCCGTAGAACACGGATGTGTAAGAAAAGAATTTGTGTAGCACAAAACTGAAAGAGAATCCAAATCCACGAATGAAAAAAAAGGGACAAAGAAAATAACAAGCGCCTTGGCTGCACGCTAGAGACGGAAATAGTGTAAAAATTTAATGAAGGAGCTTTGAAGAAGGATTCTATCTCCTTCAAACAAGTGTCGTCTCAAGAATTCCAACTAGCTAATCAAGCAACATTCGCATGTGACCTTCGTCGTTTGATTTAGGTTTAAAAAAACAACTTACATAATGGTATTTACTACTTCTGCGTGACTTACTCTGATTGAAAATTAACAACTCTTAACTAACTATTACAGTGAAAGCTAGACATAATGCGGTGAGGAAAATGCTAAAATATATTATACATACTAGAATTCAATAATGTTTGTCTCCTAGGTAGCTTTCCTTTTAAGTTAGGGAAATTTAATATTTTTACATTCAAATGAAAGGTTTAAATGTCTGCTTTTAAACAGTAATTTCACTGTTTGATTACATCCCTCCAATCGCGCAGTTACACTTTCGCCATTGGAACACTAGTTTCTGCATTTGGTCAGAGAAAAATGAGATCTGCTCTTCAGGACACCAACGACACACTTTCTCGATAACCTCATCGTCAGACGCAAAACACATACTCTTCAGATGTTCCTGCAGCTTGGAAAAAGCCGGAAGTCAGAAGGAGCTAGGTCCGGTGACGATACAACACACAAAGAAATCCTCCTCCTTTTCGGATTGCCATAAATTTTTATAACACATTTGCACGCGGGCTTCTTTAATTTTGTTGTCAGCTATCAATGATCCACCTGAGAAACACATTTTGAACCCAAATTTATCGTTGATAATGTGGTTCACTTTTCCAAGAAATATGCTGAGAATATCTGTGGCATCCCTCTGTTCAATGCGGTGATTCCAATACATCAGTTCTTCAACACGTCCTACTACCTCTCGAGTGGATACAGTGACAGGGCCTCCAATGTGTTGCTTGATTGTTGTTTGTCCTGTAGCTGGGTTGTTCTTGTGTACACTGTACAGTCCTTTTGCCAAGTTTGGCGCAGCTTGGTCTAACTGAATGGAAGCAATTTGAACAAATATTTATTTTAAAGAACGGACTGGCAACACTGAACTGCTGCACCAATCAAGGCGGTTCTGGTGGCTCTGAGTTAGTCTATGTCAAGACCTTTCAACGACACCTCATTCTTCTCTTTCTACCCCTTGTAGTTCCTTAGATTCAATTTCTCGACACGGACGGACACCATGAGCGGGAATAGAAGGTCCCTTTAGGCTTTGTTATCAAGGGACCTAAAAGTTATGACCTAGGAGGCACAAATTATTGAACAAGCCATGTATAAATATCATACTAGTGTCTCCTGTGTGAGTGGTAAGTGGTAACGTTTGCTGCTTTGTGACGCCAAGGAAGTTCACTTTAAACCGTAGGTCATGTCCTTCCATTGGTTCTCTTTGTCCAGCGACCTTCGGGTCATAAAGTTGCCTCCGGCCAAAATACCATCGTCATACACAGTGGACTACAGTGTGCTACATATGTTACAACAACTCACTAACTGCTACATCTAGTAGCTACCATGTAGTGACGATAGGGAATTCATTCATTATAACGAACAACATAACCACGTGCAAAACAGATAGATCCTGAACGTAACTTTTATCACATACATTCATGTATAACCTGGGTTTTGATTGTAGCTGATCCTGAATTTTCCGGTATAATGAACAAGAATATTCTACATGTACCAGTATAATCAATATATGTTAATTCTTCTTAAATTTAATGAATCTACAGATACCTCCAATAAATTTACATACCGCATTAAACGAAACTTATCTTCCAAGAGATTTGATACAATACCTGGTACAGTATTCCAAACTTCTTCGAGTTGAAAAGAGTATGGACTCGAAAAAAACTAATTGGTTGCGACCTTCACTAAAGGTCGGTAAATCAAAATAAACTAAATTTCGCTTCCGAATGTTCCATGAGGGTGGTAGAAGAGGTAAATCAGATAAATTAATGAGGAGTTCCTATAAATTATTTCTTTAAAAGAGTGGTTTCACTACAATAATAAACATGGTTATTGAAAAAAAAAACTTGTCCAACGGTTATTCAAATAATTATTAAACTAACTGAGCGAAGCTCTTAAGGGTTGGTGTCACCTTCGACGCCTAAGCACTCCAAAGTAGTAACAGCCACCAAAGCCAAATTTGGCTTAGTGATCACACCTCATGGACACACTGTTTTAGGCTAATAAGAATTTAATTGAATTTATTTAAGACCTTTTGGTATCTTTGCCTTAGGTCAAGATGGGGAAAGTATTAGTCCTGGCTTTATTTATAGTACCATCCCGTGATTCGCCTAGTGAAACAGAGAAACCCTGGAAAAGCTAGTCTGAACTCTGGATAGTCGGCCGTGGGGTTATTGAAATCATATACATTGCATGTACACTTAAAAAACATGTGTATCTGTAGTAACATTCTTGCAATTGACACCTTTGATCCGAAGTGGTGTTAAATTTGGCACAATCATCACACAAAAGCTTGTGGAACGATTATTCAACTAATTATATATAAACCGACTTACTAGATTTTCCAGGTCTATCACTCAAGCAAGGCTAGTTAGATGCCCAGTTCGGTGCTATATTTGGTTGTAATAAAAAAAGACTAGCAGCAATTAGTTGCTTCATCTTAATATAAGACAAATGTGATAATTTACCTTCGACTACAACCAGAAGTTTGGAATCCTAATTTTCACCATCAGTTTCGAAAATTCTATCAGTTTTGGAAACAGAGCTTTTCGTTGTTAACGTTCACATATTTTGTGTTTTCTTTTTGTTCATCGCATTACTTAATTTGAAACGTTTTCTTATTGTTCCAGGCAATGAGGAAACAAAGTGCAGCACATCTCACCGCACAGCAGCAGGTAATATTCGCCCGAGGCCAAGTTTCCACTCTGGCAACTACCGAAGTAGTTCAATGTCACCAAATCAACAATACGTACATTTCTCAAACGATGGAACGCTCAGGAAGGTAGAGTCAAGAAGTTCCATAACAGACGTCTTCATTCAGTTTCGAAACTGGTCGATAGCAACATCGTTCTCACATCATGGAACCCCGAACTGACGACAAATTGCCCGTGAACACTCAAATTTCTTCTATACGAACCATTCGAAATAATCTGTAAAATAATGAACTACATGGAAAACGTCCGGCGTAGAAGTCGATGATTTCGGAGAACACCATTAAAACGCGTGAAGTGGACAAAGACGTAGCTTTCTGGGGTAGAGCGGACAGGTTCCAACAGTTTTGGAGCGAGGAATCGGTTTATGGGTTATGTTTTTATGCAATGAGCTCGACTACCGACATGTTCAAGATTGGATTCAAAGTACCCGTTACCCATCATGAAACATGGAAGAGGTCCGGAAAGGTTTCTCTGCTCACAGCATGAGTGAATTGTTATTAACGTCCTAAACGAGCTGGTGAGCTTCCAAGGACGGGACCTACATTCCGTTCAATAGACTGCGGCGAAAACAGAACCCGTGACCACGCGCACAGAAAGCGGGTGTGTTAACCTCTCGGTCACTCACTCACAGTATGAGACCTCTGCGCCAGAGCATGAGCATTATGAGTAGTTTCGGGTAAGAGCATATACTCCAGAAAGCGATGCGACTTTTATTATCTTCGTTCCATCAACCATATCTGCATTT
>JAGDQP010019717.1:16259-32491 GCA_022664845.1 Lepisma saccharinum | reverse complement strand
ATAACATACGAGGCCTATCTAGAACTAATGTAAGTGCTTTTATTTATCAGATAATGGTAACACTGTAATGACAAAACATAGTTGAGTCAAAGAGCTAGACCGTCTTTACATTAAGGGTTACTCGCGTGCTTGTCTTGAGATTTGGCTGAGTAGCAAATAGACATGCACTATCGCAAGTATACAGGTACCGCTCATATGAATAAGATGCCTTACACTCGTTTACAACTTACTAACGTAAATACTAATCATTCAGCAATCATTTGTGTCGATGTATGTGTTCCGTTGTGACGTCACATAAATAGCAAACAAGCACTGAAGAAATTTCATCATCTTTTATAGGTTACCCATCGTATTATGTACTTCCTTGGTAAAATTACTTTCTATGATTCACTGCAGCTCTTCATTAAGGTTCCAGCCGGATGGACGTGCGGTCTGCAGTGGTAGGCCAACGGCTCTAAGGTCCCGGGGTCGAGTCCCAGCAGAGGCATCGATTTTAATACCCAAGGGGCGAATCGTGACGGGCCGAAGTCTAAAGTTACTAGACTGGTCCATATAAAAATAAAGTTTAAGTTTTTATCTTCATTGAGGTGTTTAAAAGATCAAAACATTTAAAATTAAAAAATGGAATGTAAGTTTTCGCTTGTTACCTCCTCAAATCTCTAAGAAACTAACATAGTGCTAGGTTGTCAACGCTGTCAGCAGAACGATATCGCATTTTATCTTCTAATGAAACTATACGGTACCTTATTGATAGAAATGAATTCCTTAAAACCTAATATTATTGTAAAACATCTTTTACGACTCATTCAAAATTATTAATTTTATTTACAATTATCAGAAGTCTATTATGGATTCTAAGTGTCCCTTCTCGTACTCACTATCTCGAAAACAAGACAGATTTCATCGCACTCGCAAAATATTTTTCTTGTTTTCGTTAGAGTAATTAACTCCCAAAAGTTGTCAGCATGCTTTTGGAACCACCCTGTATAAATATATGTTCTACTTAGTTGCTTCATCATACAGGACTGGTCTCGTGGTATCAGTCACAAAAGTGGATAAACATACTTTCTGTTGTACGATAATTGAGGTTCACTGATAGGACCGTTCCACAAGAAATAGGACAAAACTGTCTTACATGTGATAAACTCTCACAATTGAAACATCTAAGTAGTTGCCCCACGAGGTGCATCGTATTTCATAATGTTGATACGCAACATTTTAGCGGTTCAGTGCAAGGAGGATAGACATGAGAGCCGGAAGGGTTTCATTGTGACCAGGAATTCCGCAAGGATTTTCAGTTTGGGGGGTTGGGGGTAAAGTCAAAATTGTGAGGTTATAAGTGGAGTTTTGAAAGGTTTAGAAAGCATACAGTGTTGCTAAACCAATATAAATATTTTAAAGAATCTGTCTCTATTTGTTTCCCAAAGTTTGTAACACTGTTTTGTGTAAGTAATATGGTATGTTTGATTGTTACAATTCGTTCTACATATTTAAAATTTCGATGTAGTACAGTTTGAAAAATGTGAGTTGGCAATACTGAAATGAGGTGAAGTTTTTCATTTCGCACTTCCATGTCACATTTGTATTAACTCTGTCAAGTAGAGATATTAAAAGTTGTCTGAACTTCCCTACGTGACGATAGATTGCCCTGTTGAAGCAATTCGAACAATAACTAGCCTTGGACTAAGTCCTAATACAAGGTAAATTAACTTTCTATTAAATACTCAAATTAAACCGATCAAAGTATAATCTTTACTTGAAACTAATTTTTTTTTTCAACATAGAATATAAATTTTGGAGCGTTTTATTCTTCCACGCAGTTATTGTAAAAGGAGACCAGAAGGCAAGGGATAGAAATGACATTAACGAATCAAAAAATAGTTCGAAGTAATCCTTTCTATATAATCCAAAATAAATATGACACTAAACTTTTTTATTTTGCAATGTGTCCTTGTACTAAATATGATGATTTTATGTCACGTGTACTTCGGGTTACATATAAAAGATTACCTTTAATCTTTTTTATTCGTGAATGTCACTTGTATCCTTTGGCTTCTGGAGGTGTCCTATCTTTCTGTAAAACAAAATGGAACCGAGTAATGAGATAACACTGTAAAAGTAACTTCATAATTGATATTTATTAAACTAAGGAAATAAAAACTTTACATGTTTCAGTATTTATTATAAAATATTTGTGATCAGTAAAACCAGAGTAAAGGTAATGAGCAAATATTTCTATCATCATTTCGACCGTAGAATTGGAACAGGCAAAGAACAAATATTTTGTTTTTAGAATAAGAAGCTCACAAAGAGATTTACATATTGTGATTGTTTACTTCTTGTCACTACAATTTAGTGTTTTTGCAACTGGTAATCACCATCGTTATAAATCAATAATATTTACTAATTTCTCAACATTTTGTCCCTCTAAATATATCCTTAATAAAATTAATACTAAAATAACAGTATTTTAAATGTACAAAACTGTTGAATAATAGTTAACAAACTTGACAATTGACTCATTAAAATTTAGTTTTTCTTATTAATGTTTAAACTTACTTTATAAGTGATGAAATAATAATTATGCAGCTGATTTTATAATTCACCAATAGATGGCAAGATTGGCGAATTATAAACGGTTAGATAGTTATCAGCGAATTTTAGAAACATTCCTTCTTCGGGCAAATATGTGGCAAAGGGAGAGCGAATTTGTAGAGAAGTAAATACTGTATAAGAAACAGAAAATAAATTTAATTAATTTTTTTGTTCTAAATTAATTTTAACACTGTTTTAAGTATAAGATACTAACTAAATCGGGTGCATTACATTAGAATCAACCCTTGTAAAACTTTCCAAACCAGCACTATGCATTGGTTGATTGTTACATGTATTTATAACTTATATTACTTTTATTTTATTTTGCTGCTAAGAAGTAAGGTTACGAATAATAATTTCGGTAACGTTAAGGTATTCTATATGTGTCCACTGAATTAGTCTACTTGTTAGGTTACGGTATGTTAGTCATCATAATGCTGTACTAAATTTAATACAACCAAGTTTAATAATAATATTACATTACTCAATTTAGATGCGAGTCATTACACTTGTCTTCGTTAACGTTATAGCTATATGGGTATCATAATCCAACCATCAGAAATGTTTGAAAAGACGATATTTCAAATTTGTTTTTATTCGAGTTATTATAACGAGAAACAAAAAGAAATATTAGCACCATTTTGATTATTTGAATAATAGAATAAAAAATATTAATTTCTTTGAAGTTAAATGCACCTCTCGACAGTTTGATTTTGAACTGAAGAAAATATCAAACATACTAATTTCCTAATTTATTTCGGGTAATTTGAAGAGTAAGCGGAAAGGAAAAGATGTGTACATGAACGGTGATTTTTCATAAAAGGCATTTTAAAGTCCCACATTTACTCCCATACATTTCATATTCTTAAAACACCTATAATTTGGTAATTATTTACGCTTTTGAATTGAAATCTTCTGAGGTGTTAGCTGACAGTGTGTAGTACCTGCTACTAGTGCAAATACGTTTTTAAATGCACATTCTCCCTTCTTTCTCCGTACGCTTCAATTGAGTATGTGTGAAAAATATTTTCTTTAACAAATGCATTACCGTATGTCTGTAATCACTACACTGGACGTACACTAGTGTGATTTATAGCAACTCATGATAACGAAGAGGTATGATATTGTATTTAATAAGAACAATCACTGTATCCAGGTATAACTTTATTCGTAGACTAACGATCTTATTTTTTATTTAGAATACAGAGACCATTGAAATGTTAATGTTCCGACAATATTGTTTCTTGTTTTCTTTATCTGATAGAAAACTTCCTTCAACACATTTCTGCTCTATTAACCATTGGTTTATATTTTTGCAATGGCTCAATAGGTTTCATGTCTTATGTGGTTTAAAAGAAAGATCAAGATAGACATTGCAAGCATTAAATTATTTTTTATTCAGCAATTCAACAGCGACATCTGATAGGAAAATTATTCCTCATTTTTAAAAAATAGATGCTCAATTGTTATATTCTTTAGTGATCTAGCCGTTGAGGAATTAATAAATTATTGGTATTTAGAAAGCATAAAATATACTTAATAGAACATGTTAAATATAGGTGCTTAAGCCGTGTACACTACCAGTTCCTTTCTAACGTTGATAGTTTTGTCAACATGGTTTGTCGACGAAAGCTAGATGCTGTTTCACTTTTGTCTGACTTCTCATCGGTACATTAAATAATATATTTTCTTGCCTTAAGCGTACATATAAATCATTTTACAATTACATATATTACTTTTATCACCTATCTTGTAACGTCATTCAAAGAAACTTTTAACTTTTTACAGGTCTCTTTATTTTAAATCAGTCAAATAAAACTTTGTTTTGTTTGTATTTCTTAAATGTCTTCTTTTATCGTACTACTGACTTAAATTTCGAACTCTTTCCCTATAATTTACATTTAGTTGTTTTTTTAAATATATTTTACTAATGCCCTTGTTTAACTTCAATGTTTATTGTAACTTGTTTTAATTAATTTTAGAAAATCGAAATATATTTTCGATATTAAAACCTTGTGGGAATCAAGAATTTTAAGAACTGTTAACTCAATGTATAAATGCAATGATACAATTTGTGCATATCCATTTGTCCTAGTATCATAACACTCTTTAATATGCACTGCATAAGCGAGTTCGTACTTACTCGATATCTCATCCATATGTTACAATCCGGAGTTAGATCTGGAAATGATGCAGGCCAACTTTGTACACTAATTGAATTCAGATCGTCTAACGATAATATTATTGTTTCAAGCAAACACGAGAAAATTCTTTATTACCAGTAAAATAAGATAACCAGGTGATAATGAGTTAAATATTATTAATAGTTGCTTTACAGAAATACATTGTACAAGCTAACAGTTGAAAATAAACAAAATTTTATCGTTGCCGTAACCGCGAATCGAACATCGATCTTCCGGTATCCTGTTCAATTTTCGGTCACGAAAACGACAAATATTACTCTGTTTTTTTAAATTGATGATACAAATCGAGATTATATGGCGCTTACTTCACTTCAGAAACATGAAATATTTTACCGAACACATGTATTACCACCTTATAAGAAACTAAACATAGAAACTGAGTTCTTTGAGTTTTTTACTATTTCTACTTTATATCAATTAAAATTTTGGTAGTAAATATAGATTCATGTTTGTTGTAAATAAATACAAAAACAACAATTATTTAACAAATGAACAGCACATAGTTTTCCTTGATACTGATATGCAAGATAAAGTCAGTTCAAGTTGCACATAAAGATGAATATTGCAAGTAATACAATTAGTATCAATTAATTTTGCAAACTTAGTTAATTATTGTAATGGATGAAATAGCTAATTCTCTACATGCAAATATTTAAAGAAATGCTCCATGTAAATAGCAGAGAAGATATAGAAATAACTAACATCATTTATATAACGAATTCCTTGATGTTAATGCACTTTTGAATACTTCGCCAGGCGATAAATCGTCATGATCAGAACGTTATTTCGGATCTAATTTCGAAGGACTAGAGATCTTAAACCTAGTTAAAGATGACTTTAACTAACTCAATCCAACCTTACCGTCTCTGTTTTGAACGATCCGGGGGAGTATCTGAGGTACAGCACTTGGAGTAAATAATTATATTGTACACTCACATAACCTTACCTATTCTAGAGTAAAATCACGTACGAGGCGGATAGTTTTCTTCCATATTAATTACGTTTCTGAGTATATACAGTGTGGCCAGGGATTGGTGCGACTTACTGTATAAAATGATTTGTAGAGCCATTTCTTCACGAGCGGTAGTATTATGATGCTTCAATTTTCAACTACGACTGTCAACAATTTCAAGGTGACCTTGAATACATAATCACTTTACTGACGCTTGTCGGAAAATAGTGAAGAGGGGATATAAAATATTGCTTAAGATAGGCAAAACCACTGGCCAAAATTTGTTTGTTTTTTAAAGAAAGGCATTAGATACTTCTTTTATACAGTCTCTAAAAGAAAGATGTGTCCCTTAAAACTTAGTAATGAGTGAAATCCTTCCATCAGCCATTGTGATTTTGTAAGATACATCAAGGAGTTAACTGAAATACCGTATGGTCGAGAATTTGAGCGATGCTGGAAAATTATACACGATCAGTCGCACCATCAATCGGAAATAAAGTATTACTTCAAATAACCACGTACGCTTTTAACATAAATTAATACAAGGTTAAATGTGTTTTGTTAATCCTGAAGTATTATGTGAAGTTTTATTTGTTATTGACTTTGTTATAATCAATATGCTAATAAAAATAATGATATAAGATAATGCCTAAAATCCGAGAAATATATAACTTGCCCTGCATAAAATTATTCTGCTAACGAAGCGCAGACAAGGGAACTATCCAGGATTATATTTGTGAAGAGTGTAAACTTATGTGACCCTTTTAAAAGTATAGAAAATTATTAAGTTAGATTGAATTTGGTTCTGTTTAGTTACTTTATAAACACGCATAATATATATGTTGCTACGAAGTATTATAATCTGTACGAGATTTTCGACGTTCTCTAATGAGCCTTGGGTTACTCAGGGTCACAATATTCTACACCTTTGAGCTACTGTTCTAAAAAAACCTTTAAAGAAACCTTTAGTTCAGAAAGAAATCTTTTCCTGAGTTTTATTCAATATCAAATAAACATTGGTTTTTTATATAGTTTTGAACAATCTCATGTTGTTAGCAGTTTATTTCTTTATTCTTATCTCGGTCACGTTAGGCTAGCTTAGATTACATGAGATAAGGTAATGTTAGATTTGTTTGCGAATGTAACCACAGAACCGTAAGAAGTGTAGTATTGACATTTTTGTGAAGCACTTCGATACTAGCGACACTGGTGGATAAATCCGGCGTCAGCAATATTTCCTGCGTTGAACTTACAATCTCTGAAGAAAATAGGTACCTAGGAACGGCAAGTAAACATCTGTTTCGTTACGCAAAAATAAACATTCGACAAGATGTGCAAATGTCAGGTACTATCACGTATTGTAGTTGATAGATTCATAGTATTAAAATATTTGGGAGCGAAAATATAAAAGAGGAAACAGCTTTGTAACCAATGTTTGCTGCTGTTTGGAATTACTTTTAAAAATTAACCAATACATTCGTCATCTACTGTATTTTCATATTGCTAGTTTTTTTGTAGCAAATATGATGAAGTATTTCAAAATAAAACATTCTTCTTATAAAAGCAGACACCTACCTGGTATATGCTTTTAATCACTTGATTGTGCACAGTATTTGATGAATTATTTCAAGAAATATTTCATAGACAACGTTTCTATGATATAAGAGGATTTGCTTTACTTTTTCAAGTTAATGGCAGAGCCGGATTAAATGGTCTGAAGGGACTAAGGCCCAGGGTTACCAATAGTTCAGGGGCACTCTAAAGCTAAATCAGTTACTGTTATGACTACAGGGGATATATAACAGGGGTCCTAACAAAGTCTATAGCACAGGGACGAAGTCTATAGCCCATGACCCCCCAAATAACTTAATAGGACACTGCATCTTGACTATCACGTGATCATACTGAATCGCCAGATGGCATCAGACGCCTTTTAATATACGGAACAACCCCTGTTATTATTTTGTGATGTTACGTAATTCATTCTATGTTGTGAATTCCAGTTGCACCTATCTCAATAGTTCATTGAATCTCTTTGTTCTACTTAAGACTAAAACAAATGTTTTGCAAACAATCACAATTAAACACTGCAAAATATAATGAATTAAGGAAAAGAGTTAGATTCCACATGTAACACACGAAGATATTTTAATATATTCAATACAAAATGACAGTGTTAGTGCTGAGTCCATATGTCAATGTGTTAGAGAAAGAAGAAGTAAAATTTTCACTATGTCTTTTTTTTCTTTTTATGTTGTTAGATTTTTAACAAGTTAATTTTATCTACATTACTGTTATTTAAGTACCAGGAGAATAAAACTAACCACATTGGAGTTTTATTAGTTATCATCACTCTCATTATTTTCATCTTCTTCTTAGTTTCCGCTCACACACACACATATACATAACTTCTTAGTTTGTTTACAGCTACACATATTATATATTATCACTCGCAATAAATATCTTTGATTGTTTATCAATATCACACTCCAAAGGTACAATAATGATTATCATAGTTGTTCACTGTTTTTGTTTGATAAAGATACCTTATATTTTGTATATCTTTTTGTTTTGTTTTTGTTTACAAAATAAAACACGTGTACAACGTACATACATTCACTGGCACCTGGTACGTAGGTAGATAGATATAGATATAATTAGTAAACAGTACACGGGACACGATCTTAACAAAGACATACCACTAATTATTTCTTGTTCACAGGAAGTTGAAATAAATCACACCAGAATCGTGGTGGTATTATCAACTATTCTATTCTAAATTTGTTATCAGCTTTCTTTTGTTTTAACTCCAACACTATCAGCAAATCGGTCACTTAATGGAAAGAACTGGGGTATTTAAAAGTGATCAGGGTCTATTATAACGCAAAACATGTGTGTGTGTGTATATATATATATGTATAAATATTTTTACATTTATTAGGCCCACTGAATAAACAATATGATTATTTTTGTGTTCTTGATTTAGAAAACGTCATAGTACGACTGAATGAATCATGAGTGGTATTTACGATGTAATTTGAAACTTTATGTTGCTACGGAACTTCAGTAGAAGTGAAATGGTTTCTCACGTAACACTGAAAACACATTTTAATATTGGAGTACGCTTACTAGTAAATACCACAGAATATGTAAACAGAAGAGATGTAAGATTATCATAGTTTATAGTGTTGCCAAATTACTAACAACTTCACGTTTCTAAGAGATCCACCACCACTTTAGGGATATAGAAGTGAAAAAATATCTTGGCATTAAACGCAGAGTTTTATAGAAATTTTCTTAATCTTCAGCGTAGGTACATGTTCACAGACTCCTCAAAAATATAAAATATTTAGCATTTCGAAGCATTAGTAGTATTAAAACTTTCGAAAGTTATATATTTCAGGCTGAACTGTAGATATTCCCAGGTGGTTCGAAACAATTAAGATAGGTTTGGGTTAGATTTTGTTAGCTTAGTTGAACTAGAAAAAGCTACTTTCAAATCTTACCAGTTAGAGTTATTTACTAAATTCGCTTAAAAACGGACCAGGAAATATTGTACGAGGAAAGTGATATCTTATCTGGAGGAGTACCTATCTAAAGTTTATCATTTTCATTCATTTTAGAATTATTATTAAATTTTATTGTTGAAGATTCTGAATAACCATACCGATATAAGTGTGGTTCAAACGTGCTATTTATTATAATAATAGCAATCTTTCATTATTAGTACATGGTATTCAGTTTGTCGACCAAAAATCCTAATCAGTGTTTGTTATTTGAGATGGTATTTATTACTTATTTATTAGTTATTCTCATAGAATGATATATTATATTTTGGCAAGAGTTACGTTAGTAGGAAAAATCTATTTTCGTTTACGCTTTCATTGTTAATTTGAACCATATATTTTATCTTGTAACACACACCTAAGTGTAACTGTTCCAATATTTTACGAACTAATATAATTTTGTGGCAAAACTAATGTACAGTCTTCATATTTACGTAAACGGTTTGCGCAAGACGTTGATATTGAAAATAAATATGACAGCCCAATTTTGAACATAATTTCTTATGTCTATGTTGTATACAACAATAGATTTTAATTACAATTTTCAGTTCGTAAAATAGAGAACAATTAACACCTAAGGATCTACTTCTTATAGAAGTGTTAATTGTTTAGTAATAAGAGAACTTTCAATGAACTACTCAGCTAATTTAATAGTTATTTTTACTTTTTATTATTTGGTATACGCTGTTAAATTGTTCATTTTATGAAAATAGTCTTTGAGTATGGTTTATCTGTAAGTTTTAGTAGGAACAGCTTTATTACGAATACAACGGAATAGCAGAGTTCAGTGATGAAGTACGTAAAGGAGTGGTCTGTAATTGTATCTCTGGTAATGATGGATATTGTAACCCGATGAGTGATCATTACGTATAACAATTCATTGAGAATGCCAACAAACTTTATTTTGTATCAATACGTAATTGTGTACTTTTTTCTAGTTCGTTTAATTTGCAAGGTAGAAACATCTACAATAGTCATAGCCTATTATGCTTTGTTTCTTATTATGCATTGTAAAATTACCAGTAATTTTACCGAGAGCAGTTCCGATTTTCAGGTCTTGTGGTTGACCTTTGAGCCAGTTCCTACAGCAACGTTTGTAGCATTTGTTAACACCTATCCAAGGGGATCTATATTACCTACGTACGTGACAACGTCTTTGACATTTCTGCTCAAATTCAAATGAATAGATCTTGAACACAAGTCACTGTCGCCCTATAGAATTTCACAATGGTGAGCACATTCCACCATATACTCAATTGACTATTTCTAGGTCTCGACTTCGAAGTGGCATTTTAGCAATCTTTGTTGTTAGATGTACTTAAACCTTGGAAATTAAAATGTATTAACATATTCATAAAATGGGGAAGATGCTACAGTTCATCAATAGTTAAATTAACTCATACTAATATTATGAGCTTGGTTAGATCGTTTCAGTTTCAGCAGGGAATATACCAGGTACTAAAATAACTGTGGCTTGTTTTAATATTTTGCACATAATCAAGAAAAGATTTAGTCTTGCAACAACGCATAACCTAATATTAGATAAATCTACACACATTTCGGTGCACTGATACAGATATATGAACGTAAACATGTTGTTGCTTACATAGAGTTTGTGTATTAAAATATATATACTGCAGAAATTTCAATAATTGTTCTTATTTACTTTACTCAAGAGATTTCTCTGATACACATAATTCCAGTGAAGAATTTTAAAATAAGCAAGAAAGTTTCTCTGGAAATATTTTAATTTATTCCGAACCTTACGATGTATTCGAAAATTAAAACATTGATGGAATGAAGGCATTCTCTACCATTGGGTAATAATTAAATTTAGCCGGAGAAATACAATTACAGCATATTAACACTTTGACTGTTTTATTTCGTAGTTTTACTATTCCGTTGGATTCAAATTGATATAAGTTCGTTTATGTTATGAATTATAGTGAGATAGTTTGTTCACAAACATCAGATTGGTATAAATTGAAACGATTGATAATAACGTGTAAATACAGGAAAGGGAAACAGTGGTATATCTTATAAATGTTGCATTCGTACTTGAAAGGGGGAAATATTACAGTTATATGAAAGGGAAGCAAGGGATGTTTTCTATACATATCTCTACGACACCCATGAAACTTCGTTTAAAATTTGAAACAAGAAACGACATACAAATAGCATTAGAATATCTTGTTAGAGATACTCTAATATTGAAAATGTGTAATAATTATATTTTAACTTTTTATGGCAAGAAATTGAATTCCGTACGGTTTTGCGAGAAAAGAAAGTACTCCTTCCGGTGAAGTACAATCTCCATATATATATATTTGAATATGTACATAAAATTAGCACCGTTGTTTCAGCTTTCTTTTTGGTTATTCAGATAGAAATCATAAAAATGGATCGATCAACACACAATTAACGTGACACGTTTTGTATATAAATTATGAAGTGCACACAGTTGGGAAATGAAAAATATAAACGTAGGATTTTGGGAGCAGCTCCATAATATACACTTCTACGAAAACTTTGGTAAAAATATAATGCCTACTTAGAATGAACACGTGTACATTTGTAATGTTGATATCACTTTACCGTCGTTCGTATCTTTAATAATTTTCAGTTCGAAGTACAAGAACTTGTTCTAGGAAGCTTTCCCACTGAAGTGTATGTTATAGAGATAGCGCTTTAGTATTGTTTCAAGTACAAAGACTCATTTGAAGTGGTTTTTCCACAGAAATGTGTGTTATAGATGATTCTGGTTTAGTAATGTTTGAAGTACAAGGGCTCATTCTAGGTAGCTTTTCTATTAAAGTGTATGTTATGGATGAAACTTGTTTAGTAGTTTGAGTTTTCATCAGGACATCATCATGATTAACTGAGTTGTTTCAAAGGATATAGAATAAAAGTTTTAGGGAGAAACGTTAACAACAATTATTATTTTTCTCTACAGCAAAGTTATAACATTTTAGTCTTAAGGAAATGCTTAATTTATTCAACTGGAAGAGAAAGGAACACACATACATAGATTCTCACCAAGGTAGAGTTGGTTTATCCAGGACCTTACATTTAAGTGACTGATATGCTGATAGTAATGACCTTTTCTTACGGTTAAATTTTGGACGAGTGATTTGAATACAATATTAACACTTTTGAAAGTTAATGAGCGCAGTTAATTTGTTTCTTCGTGTTCTTAAAAGTACTTCTAGTGCCGTGTGTAAAAATCTACTTTCTTTTAACTAGCACTTTTAACTACGATGGTAACATAGCGTAAACGTAGGCGCCAAACAAAACAGTGTTTTTCTTCCTCTTGATCATTTTTAAACAAGCCGATGGTAATGATTGCTAAAAGTCCGTATCTGGTATGAACTGTTGTTTCGCGATAGATGACAGCTCCATGTCTATTGGTTTCGTGTCGTCGTACAGGGCAGGAGCTTCGCACAATATGGCGAAAGTTCCAACAATGGACGCGATTGTAAATATCCACAGGAAGAGCCGGTCAAGAACCATGGCGACAAAACCCCAATCTTGGTCTTCCTGTAAAATACCAAAACAAGAGATCAGTTCAAACAATTAACAATGAATAATACTACTTACCAGCAATGTATTAGAGGATACAATGTTTCTGTGGAATATTTACATTATAACAAGAAAGAATGGTCGATTATGATAGTGGTTTTGGTACGAACGGTACAATATAACTTATTCTAAACCAGAGATAAGGTACATGCTATGGTATCTCGTTATTCCAAATAAACAGCTGGTCCAGTTCCTATTCTCTTTAAGGTATAAACACAAAGTCTGAAATATCTAGATTATAATTTACTCAACTTAGTGATAGCAACACGAAAATTCCCAAATAAATGGAAAATTTATGTATATTGCTTACTTCCAAAGTCAATATATGGTTCTCAGATCAGTATCCATACATCAATAGCAATCCCTAGTAAGACTTTTAAAACATATTATGTAAGCATTATTTTATATACAGTATATGGAATTAGTTATGACCTCTTACCAATGCAGTTTTGCACTAAGAGTTCCAATCTTCAAAAATAACTCTGTTTTCTGAAGTCGAATACTACAGAAAAAGAACGTTCTTTGTTCATTTTTGGTCAACTTGAGAAAGGGCCTTTGAAGGGTTTCTCTGTGAAGGACCTTTTTAACTATCATCAAAGGAGAGAATATGCATAGTCCGTCTATTACACACAAATCTATTATTTGATGTGTAGACAAACGTAATCCTGATTATGGACTTTTCAAGTGCTCTCCTGTAAAATCAGGAAAACGGACAAAGCACGTTCTTTTCCTGCGGTCTTCATTTGCATTAGACAACAGAAGGGAAGTTGAAGCAGGAGAGAGTCATCCATAGTCTAGATTGAAGGTACAATCCCAGCATTTTCCTGGTGTGGCTGAGAAAGCCCTCTATATCTGTCATTAAACTACCTCACTAAATCTATACTACATAAACATGCTTGTTACCGTACTCAGAATATTGTTTTTAACATACACATGCGATGAGCTACTCATCATCATCTTTGAAAAGCTAAGCATGACACTCCAGTTACTAAACTTATATCTCCCACATTATTTACCAATATATATTGCAAACGTTTTGAAATGTTTACCAGAATCATACTCATGCTCAACAATGCATAACCTCTACATAGCTTTGATATTTGGCTAGTAGCTTCTTCATTTCACTGATCTATGCCCTTCACAACTGCACACATTTACGCCTACTGAACCAAAAACAACTTCCTGTTAACACATATCACAATCTAAAATGACGCAATTTTGGGAGCTGAAACAGCTCTCTTTCAGTAACCTTTATGCAGAAATTAGAAGTAACTGAACAATCGGTTACTGTTAGAGAGCTTTTAGAATAGTTATCACGAACTTAAAATGTCACAAATTTATCAAAGTTTGCCCTATAATATTTACAGCAGGTGCGTGACGATCTGATGCATTTAAAAAAATTGTTGACAAAAATTTATCGTTGAAACAAGAATTGAAAATTGTATACAAATCGCGCAATAACATTTGCTCAAAAAAGGCGGTTAATGTAATATTAACGAGAACATCTAACAAATGTTGATGACATCGAGTGAGTTGATGCAGCGATAGCATGCTCACCATATAAGCGGGAAGTTCTGAGCTTTAAAGCCTGGGACCAACTTTTCTGACATTTGTTTTAATCACACGCTCAGACAAAATACGAAAATGCTATGTTGATACTTTCAAATTCGGCCATGACTACTACTTTCCCCTATTCCCGCCTCCAAGGATAAAA
Source organism: Lepisma saccharinum (assembly GCA_022664845.1). Classification (NCBI taxonomy): domain Eukaryota; kingdom Metazoa; phylum Arthropoda; class Insecta; order Zygentoma; family Lepismatidae; genus Lepisma; species Lepisma saccharinum. The sequence continues at coordinate 17,881 of JAGDQP010019717.1, read as the reverse complement.
TATATTACAGTATCGGCGATCTAGTAGATTTTCGTGACCACGGACTTTCGATTGACGCTTGGGAGGCAGGCAGGTTCAAAAATTGCTGTCGATAATACTCACTGAGGCTTCCAGAGGGTTCCTTAGTCAGCAAGCGATAATATGCGGCCGTTTTCCCAATCGTAAATCCGAAGTGATTGCCGAGGTACGTCATCCTTTTTGTACTTGATGACGTTAGGCAAGCTACCAGGACCCAATAAAGACCATTTTGAAAAGTGGAGTTTATAAGGCCATAAACGCTAGGTTTCAATAAATTCTTTCAACTGCTAATAACAAAGTTTCAACTTTGATTTGTCTAGGTTTGCGTAACTACGGTTCTGCGATATGGATTTTAAATTCGTCTCCTTGTTCATCTGTGTATACATTAACAAGGGTGAAGAATTTCACCTCTGTACACATTTTCACACCTAGAGTGTTTTAGTCAGATCCGTCTCAATATCTACCTCCATGTTCATTTATAATCATCCCCAGGCTTGGTTAATAACTTTTCCTTAACGAATTTACTCCTTCGTATAGGTCTCAAATGTTATTTGTTTTACCGTTTTCCTCTATCTCCTGAATTTTGTGTGTCAGAAATTTTCGCTTCTTGTTTTATACCCGCGTGCGGCGTTATGTTTCACATTGATGTAGTGATTTGCATTTGTTTCGGTTTTATTCGTTAGTCATCGCTGCCAGCTTGCTTCCATTCCTCATGAAGCTTAATGCATTCTTCATCTAACCAAGGCTTGTTTTTTGTCGTCTCTTTTCACCTACCCGTTCTTTTGCCGCGCCTTCACACTGTCACGAATTGTCTCCCACATATTCAGATCACTTTCATTATTAGTCAAATCGGCTAAAATATCGAACTTATTTGAGATTTCGAGTTTGTAATATGCCTTTACGCTCGGGTTATCTAATAGTTTTACTTTGGATTTCATGTGTCTTGATCCTTTGTTTTTCTTGTTCGCGATCAACTTTTCTCTCAATTTTGTGACAAAATAAAATTTGTTTGAAGTGTACAAAGACTTAGTTGCAAATTAAAATATACTCACTCGCCCTACTTCACATTCCTTCATACAGTTCCTGCGTTTTACGTGGGTTTCTGAAAAAATATAATTTTGCTCTCATCCTAGCATTTATCTTTGATAACATTACTTACTTGAAATAACACAAAAGTTCGCCAGAAGCGTAAGTAAATTTTCATAATGGAACTTAAGTTTTGATTATAAATTTGCCAGGAACCTGTGCAACCCTTTGATAAAGGAACTTAAATTTAAATGATAAATGTAGTAAAAAACTTAATAAATTAAATGAACCTTTAGTTTATGATTTTTTTGTCATGAATGCTTGTAACGTTTCATAATAAAACTTAATTTAGATTAAAAATTATATAAACGTTTGTCATATTTGACAATGAAACTTAATATGATGTAGTTGCGAGGAATGTTTGCTGATTACTTAATCCATGTTTTATTAAAATGGTGAGAAAATAAAAAAACATCACATTACTAAACGTATGTCTCATAGTTTCAATATGTTGTTGAATTTTTTAATAAGAAAAATCCATAAATAAATCTCGCAGAAAAATGTTATGACGCTTAATT
>JAGDQP010019717.1:0-16249 GCA_022664845.1 Lepisma saccharinum | reverse complement strand
AAAAATCCATAAATAAATCTCGCAGAAAAATGTTATGACGCTTAATTCTAGAAAAGCGCTATTACTAGAATTAAGGTCCAGGTTCGACAAGTACCAGGTTATGGTATAGATTTGCAGAAAAATCTAAAATCCTAAGTAAGGTAAAAAATTTGCAGAAAATTCTCGTAAATAAAGGGTCGTATAAAAAAATTGCCTTATGTGCACTAAACAATTTGACCCATTTGTTTCTTTTTTTAAAAAATCATTGTTGCTAAACCAAAAGTCAAAGACATTTCATGTGAAGTTAAGTATGTATCTAATTTTATTTCAAATATAAAGAAATTACAGAAATAATATAGAAAAGGACCATTTGTTTAAAAGTAAGGACCGCAGAGGAGCAACGGACTTTGTCAATTTTATTTCCTTCACAGAAGAGCATTTTATTAAGTTAACAGGAGAGCATTTTACATGTCCATAATCAGCATTACGTACACCTACACACCAAATAAAGATTTACTTGTAATAGATGGACTAAGCATATTATCTTAATGCATGATACGTTGTTTAAAAGGTTCTCTAAGAGTAAGCAGATGTCACTCTTATCTAAATTTAGTAAAATAATGGACAAAGCACGTTGTTTCTCTGACTAGAGTCATTCGGACAAGTGGATGTTTTGGGAACAATATGGCCACCAGCCGAGAGTGGTGAAAGTGAGATAAACGGGAGTCTAGAAAATAATGACTCAATCGGTACAGGAACTTTACACCATTGCAGAGCGAGCGAGTGGATCGCGTATAACAACTTAACCTAACCGATGGTTAATGAACTTAGTAAAATTTGAAAATGAATATATATTTAAAAAAATAAAAAGGTGATTTTGCTTTGAAAATAGTTTATTCGAGAATCGAACTCGGGTCACTTGTCCGATGCTGTAACCACTACCCGAAACGGCAACTCCCCAGTCAGTTTTCTTTATGTAGCAGTGCTTTATGACACGCATACGAGTAAAACCTTATGACGACTTCCGGCGTACACATAGATTCTACTCCTGATTGACTACTAAAAGTTGAAGTGATCGCTTTTGAAATTTTAACTGTTCACAGTGTTGGAGACTTTTCTCAGATCGTTCTTTTTGACACTGGAAAGAAATTTTCGAAAATGAAATAAGTCATGTTAGCAATTAGCGGGTGATGTTAAGGAGACATACTCGACCAATATTCTACCGAGAGGCAGTCGTTGGTTTAGCAATCAGAAGGTTCTGGGAACGACAAATACAGTCGCCCATCCCTACCCTAACCCTGTCTTAGCCAAAGTTACCTTCAATTCCATAATATTGTTTTCGCATAAAATATCTTCACTTTAAATATCGTGTCCCTTATATTCAAACTTGATTCTTTTCGCATTATTATGCTTCAATTTCGTTAGGTTATATTACATTGCGGGTGGGTTTCACTAATCTTCGTTAAAAAAAACACGTATTTTGAGCCATTTGAGTTACTGATTTCAAGCCGTTTCGATTCCACTAGCTATAACATTTTTAAAACTCCACAAACATCCATGACTCAACTGGGATTCGAACCCAGAACCTTGGAGACCTCACACCACGCTGCTACCGCCCACGGACCAATCTTGGTTAACAATTGACTAGTCGTTAAGTAACTTTAAGACTTTTGAAATACATCAACGTTTAATTAACTAACGTTGCCGTAAGGTTTGTTTGACTATGCTTACTCTAAACTGAATTTGTTCCCTGAAATTTGAAGGGTTACGATAACTGGCCTACTGGTACATTATTTATATCGTTATGAAACAGGTTAGTTTAAATTAGAAATGGCGAAATTACTTTCTGCTTATGTATAGTTTTTTTATTTATTCAGATCTGCGTCGTTGTCCACAAGTTGATAATCCTGAATATATAATTATCATATTTCAAAAAGCAACTTGTCAACATACTAAATATGCAAACCCGGGGATGGTTCTAGAGTGCTGCTCCGCAATCTTATACACTGGAACAAAAATTAATTCTTCGTTGGCCATTTACCTTTAATGTGTGGCTAAAAGTTAGAATTTTTAAAGTTAGAATATCATAACTGAAATTATTAGATTAATTTTTGATGGTTATGTCTTTCGGTGTTGTAGTTTGGGGACTACAGGGACAGATTCCCCATAAAAACGCGTTTTTGAAAAAATCGTTTCTCCTTTATGTGCAGAGTCGGGTTTAATGTCATTCGTTAGGTTACTTAGGATTATTATTTAAATTTAATAGTTTCAAACAAACACTACTGCTACTGCAGCAGCTGTTGCTACTAATACTACCACTACTGCTACAACAACAACAACAAATATTAATAATAGTAATCGGGTTAACAAAGCAAGTATGTTACATTGATACATAATATTCTCAAATTTAGGCATGAATTATACTTATGTTTATACAAATTAGGGCTACAACCCACAACTTCCATGCAACATGTTTTAATTTTCATAATTAGTACTATATTATAGTTACGGTGACCATACTACCTGAATTTTTTTTCCCGGTATCCCGAAAAATTATTAAAAGTCCCGAATTTTATGAAGAAAGAGCTATATAATTTGATTTGGACATTTAAAAATAAATTTGACAAAAAATTAAATAAAAATGAGTAGGTGTCTGTTAATTGTAATTTAATTTTTTTTGAGAAGTGTTTTTTTAAATATGTTCATAGGTTTATTATTCAGGCATTGAACTTGACTTGTAAAACGCATTAGATATTATTATGACTATTTTCAGTGATCAAGTTCCTCCTGATTTTAAAGATTCTATTTTTAATTATTTTTGTTTTTAATGTGTAAAGTCGATGTATTTTTAATATAACGCAGATTTTAAGCTAAATTTATGACCAGAATAAAACTTTAAGGGACATGACCCTGAAACCTCCCGCAAATAAGGGTTGGTAGGACCTGTCCCGAATTTTGACTGAAAAAGTATGGTCACCGTAATTATATTAGAATAGAATTCGTAGCACACTGTTCACGATAATTATCTACTAATATTAATAACATTGATGGTGTAATTACTGTTAACATTTAAATGATTATTATTAACAATAGTACCGAGAAACACAACAATTAAATTTATTTATTACCTTTAGGCCGAGAAACGCAACCACTCCACAAACATATACATGCAAATATACAAACAGAACTTAGCTGCTTGCAACACTGCCACCAAGGAGTGTGGTCAGCAAACCGTTGTAGAATCGTAACTTCCGCTTGATTCACCTACAGTAATATACAACGTTACCTATTACTCACAGCCATGATTCTTAAACCGATGTGTGTCGAGCTTCGATAATATAACGTTCTCTAGGAAGGTACGTTCGAAATTCCTTAAGAAACGTACAAGAAAATATACGACAGGATCGTCCCAGTAAGATTCCCGGCGAGAGCACGGAACTGAGCAGGTTTTCTTCTGTGTTGAGCATGGTATTGTTTCGTGTTTACATCCCGTATAATAATAAAAAATAATCTCATCTGACTTTCTTATGTCAGTGAATTTTGTGACAAATGTTTTCAAGCGTACAAAGAAAAAATCATCTAACCTGGCTTTTCTAACCTGTGTATTTGGATTTTATGATCATTGGCTCCATTGCGTATAAAGAAATATTAATCCAACTTGGCTTGTAACTTATTTTAGTTAAGCAGAGCATTTTTCGAAAGCATAAAATTGGAAAAAGTAATGTTATTTAAATAACAAGAATTTAAAAAATGCCACTGGCGGGACTTAAGCTGGGGACCGCTGATATAGCAATCTGATGCATTGTTTATTAAACCACTTTTTTTACTGATCAACTGATATTTCTTGATTTCCTCAGTTTTAAGAGTATCAGCCGACACAAAGGTAAAGACACACACAAACATCCATGCATAAAGCGGGATTCGAACCAAAAACCTAACGCGTCAGTACACAGGGCTGCCTTAGTCGGGGAGAAGGGAATTAATTTCTAGACGACGGTTTCCAAACTAAAATGCTCTGATTCACTGAAATGGGTTACAAACAGTCAGGTTGGATTAGTTTTCTTTATACGCAATGTAAACATTGACTGCAAAATTTAAAAAGAAAATAGGTAAGAAAAAGTCAGGTTAGATTAATTTTCGTTCATACGTAACGACAACAATGATCACAAAATTCACTGAAAAAGGAAAGTCAGATTAGATGTTTCTATTATATGTGATGCAAAATCTCAAACATCACGTTTAACGCACAAGAAAAGCATTGCTTAATCCTGGGCTCACGTCGAGAATCTTACTGCGACGATCCAGTCGTGAAATTATACGGTTGTTTTCTTCGCATTCCACAAAGTTTTGTGTGCTTCCATACGCCAGAACGAGTTAGGTATCTATCGCCGCATTTACTACATTCATGTTTTCACCTACATCAGCTGCCATTCTGTCTCCACTCTTATTCGCTTTGCTCAATGCTCATTACCTGGAGGATCATTCACTTGGACTTTCATCACTTTCAACTAATTTCGGCTGGTGGTCATGTTGTTTCCAAATGTACTCTCCCTAGACGCGTTTCTCTGTAGTCTTCAAGTGGGTTGGTGTGTTAGATGGCGTTTTTTTTAGTATCATCTCCATATATTTTCGACGCTAATACAGTATTTATGAATTAGAAGGTGCATAGATGATTTCCATAATATTTGGCTTTAATTTAGACATATATTTTATTAGATAAATCTTCAGTGATGATTCAAAAGTGGTCAAGTGTAAGCAATTATACTTCAAGCACATCTTCTGTAGACATAGAATGCCAACACTTGATTTAATTTAAATATTATAATTCAATTACATTTTTCTAGAGAAAATTCGTTGTGGTTAAGTCACTACTAGTATTAGTCCGCAATTCCTAAATTCAGAACAAGTTGTCAACTTTTTATCTGACAAACCTGGTAAGACTGGTAGCTTGTACGAAGTTTCCAAAACTAGGAAACGCATCTGGCAACACATGATAAGACTGATAACACTGGGCAACAAAAAGCAACCTTTTCTTTGGCACACGAGGGAATGTATCTGATCCGAATAGAACATTGCATGCTGAAGCCAGAGAGACAACTAGTTGGTTCCCATCACGCATAGCTTGTGTATACCACGCAGATCACGATGCAAGCAGGAGCATAAGTACATACACAATGCCATCAGTGAACATATCTAAAATTTGAGAGTTGTGAATTTTCTATTGTCCTTAATATTAACGCTAGAGTATCCAACAGTAATCAACAAGCATTCGTGTTTCACTGTCCTTGGTAGCTTGTTTGCATGTCAGAGATGTCTCTGCGATAACGCAAACCACGTTCGTCACTTACGTCAACAGTTCGGTCTGCTTTCGGACAATTTCAAATCCAGGTAAAGGCCGTTTAAGTCATCTTGCGCTCACAGATGTGGTTCACAGGACGAGGTACTTGGCCCACATCGAAAAGGAAGCTACCTCGGGTTAGGACTCCTATTTTACAGTTAGTTGTGTTGGAGGTTGTGCTACTGGTAAGGCCTCAGTGTGCCAAATGATATTTAGGTTAACGTCACACCGTAGGTAAAATTCATCTCGCGAACCCTTTGCCCACTGTGTCAGACGCTTCATGCATATCGAATAGCAAATACGAGGGGCCTAGTGCTTATTCTGCTCTCCCACGTTATAATACTATAATATAATAATTTCTTCACTAGGGTCGTCAAATGTTGTTATTGTGATTTAGAAGTCAATTTCCACACATAAAACAACAGTTGTTTGGGTAATTTACCCACTTTCTCGCCATCTTTTTGCCGTCTGTAACACAGTATACTATCACAGAACTGTGAATTACTAGCGACAACAACAGAACACTGCGACTTTTTGTGCGCTATTGCCGTCCTTAAAGCGCGTCACGCTGCATTCCTGAGCAATCTACTTGGTATAGCCACCTGCCGTCATCACAGCTAAACTATGGGTGAAATAAGAATTCCGACCATATATTTTCCTTCAGTGTGCCTGGTTCATTTCGTGACACATTCCCTCTTCCTTGTGCTAAAAATAGTGTTTATCAGTGTCATTTGTGTGCAATTTCCAAACCCACACAAGAGTCATCTTATCTGACAATACTTGATAAGACTGATAATTTGTGTGCAATTTCCAAACACTCGAGTCATCGTATCTGACAATACCTGATAAGACTGATAATTTGTGTGCAATTTCCAAACACTCGAGTCATCGTATCTGACAATAGTTGATAAGACTGATAATTTGTGTGCAATTTCCAAACCCACACAGGAGTCATCGCATCTGACAATACCTGATAAGACTGATAATTTGTGCTGGATTTCCGTGTCACCCATACAAAGCACCTCTCGAAATTTACTTACGGCGTCAAATTCATCCTGTCTTCTCATGTGATGCTGTATGAAGAGAACGTTGTGAATGGCTTTCTCGAGCTCGAAAGGATACTTCTTCCGCTCCCGGTTGAGGAAATCACTTCCACTATTTCCATCTAGCATGCCAGGCCCAGGAAGACCATTAAAACTAAACCCACTGAATCGATTAGCAGGACCTCCATGAAGTCCATTGCAGTCCCTTATACCCTGATGAGGGTCTTGTCCTCCGTTACGTGAGGCTTTCAAATCTGCGAGTAGCTGTTCCGGAACTCTCATTAACAAACATTTTGGAAGAGTTTCTATGAATATTTTTCTCACCCATGGCGCCATTTTGTGAGTGCTAGGTTTCCTGTAATGGACGTTGAGAACTATAATTGTAATCACCACCGATAGTCCCACTAGAAGCATGGTAAATAACAGGTACTTTCCCAGAAGGGGCAGTGCCAAAGAAGTAGATGGAATAATCTCGGATATTAGCAAGAAAAACATAGTCTGGGAGAGTAAGATGGAAATACACAATGCCACTTTTTCACCAGAGTCCGCTGGTAAGTAAAATACTAAAACGGAGAGGTAGGAGATGCCCACACATGGAACGATAAGATTGACGGTGTAGAATAAAGTCTTACGTCGTAGAGTGATGTTGAAAAAAATATCTGTAAAAGAAAGAAATGCAGAAGATAAATTATTCAGCGCAAACATAAGACGTTGTAATATTCATACATTCTTTCACCAGGTAAGTTAATATCATATGCGAGGTGTGGTCGGAAACTATCCAAACTTATTTATCTCAATGACTTTAATGCGCATGCGTGCATTCGTATATATCTTCGCTGCTTAAACCTTAAAAGTCAAGTAGTGACTAAATTTGCTAATAGATGTGGTGTTTCCGGGGCTGCAGTTTGGATACTTTCCAATCACAATTCGTCCTTACTATTGAAATAACATTCGATATACGATTTAAAAGTTAATACCTTATTAACAATATTTTTATATAAATAAAATTTGTAAATTAGTATTTCCTACTTCTTTTATTAAAAAAAGAAAATGTATGCTTTCTAATTTCCTTTGAATTCTATATTCTGAAGATTAAATAAAAATATTACAATCATAAATAGTTCAGGTTAACCTGTTCGCGTAAAACAATCTGGCAACTACAAGCTGTTTGTTAGGCCTAAGGCAGAGCTCAAACGGTTCACCTGGTCATTTGAGTCAAGTTTAGGACCGGGTCTATGTCTGGGACCAGGCCTAGCCTGGTAACCCGAAGGACAAAGTAGTTTTCAATTATTTATTTGTGTTTGAACAGTGTTTCTGTCAGGGGTGACCAGGACCGAAGCTGTTACGCCCAGAGCACGAAACATGTGACGTCAAAAATTTCCAGTTCACTATAGATAGTTCCTAGGCCGGACCAATCAGGTCACAGAGCCAAGTTTAGAACTAGGCCACCTATGATTATTAGGCAGGGTGAGTGAAAGTGACCCGGTTTCAAGTCTGGTGTAAATTTGTTTTCTATTCTCAAATTTAATAAAATAAGTTCCGCAGCTTATTGAACGGAATAAAGATATTGTTACTGATAAACATACAGGTGATCGAGATAACCAATCAGCACCAAAACCAGCGAGCGGTGTTGTATTAGTGAACAAATCGTTTCTCATTAACGAAGTGCTGTGGTCGAACCCAAGTAACCGCTCATCCTAAGTGAGTTTATTCCAGAAATACAGTTCTGTATTCCTTAGTTTTACCACGGTAATTCTGGGATCACATCTTCAAAACTATATTCTGGCAGACTTTGTTTCCCTATTCTCTATGGTACCTTATTCTAGCCCAGTGCTTTTTTCAGATCTATATTACCAGTTCTTGGAAACATTTCAAGGGTGACTTTTCAAGTTCTAGGATGATAATACTTCAATCATCCCTTGAAAGACTGGCCTGCCACAATCTGAAAATTCTTTGAGCAGGTTCGTTTAGTGATATGAAAGTTTGAGCTTCGTATTGTAAGATAAATTAAAAACCTTAGTTATTTTTATTTGAACGCGTGATTACGGGTTTGAATGCCACGAGAATCCCATTGAACGGAGTCATTTGATGCCCATTTTACATAAAATTGCATGTTTCGTCCTTACTTCACTAGCTTGTTAAGGATTTGAATGACGATTCAGTTAATCAATAGGTAAAATTTTAACTTAATTTAGGGTTCATGTAAAGCCAAGATCTCCAACAAAAGATGGCAGCACTTGTAATGTACCGGACTTTCTCCTCAGCGGCAGGTAGACACAAAAGCAAACAAGGGGGCCAGTGGAGCCTTGTTGCCAAAAGGGGGCTCCAGGGGGAAGAAGACCGAAAGAAGTACAGAAAGTTGGCAAAAAGCAGAAGGCTAGAACACGAAGAAAAAGCGCCCCCACCAAAAAAAAGAGAAAAGAAAGTGGGAGAGACGTAGGTGAGAACATCCCGCAGGAAAGCAGAACAGCAAACGATATTTTAGTGACCTAACGCAACTAAACCCCTAAAATGTACAAGGCTCAACGCAGCGCGCACTAGTTATTATTAATCACGAAATTTAGATAAGCAGAATTAATTTGGCTACTCCCTAATGATTGCTGAAACATCGAATCAAAATATCAAACTTAACTTCATCTGAAGTACTTTCTCATATACACATGAAATGACACTTCGCGGACTGAAATATCGAAAGGTTGGGAACCTTTATAGTAATACCACAGTGATGGTAAACTACCAACTTCTTTATAAACGCTTAACACAAGGAATATCTGGTAAAACATAATTAATTCTTGCTTAAGAATAACAAACGCAATGCAAAAGACTGATTAGAGAATTTCGTAAAAAAAAACCGTTTCTGAAGAGAATCTTTAGCACATCAAAAAGTGCTTTTAAAGATGCTGTTAATTTCCCATATCAGAAGGTAAGTTAAATGTTTACAGAAACGCTGTGCCTAAGAGCAGAGACAAGATTTCACACACACATATTTTCCAAAATATTAGGATACTTTCAATTTCCAACTATAGCAGACATTCTACACTTTAGCCCAGTTAAACAGAATTTCTACAATCACCGAAGCATCACATTTCTTTCTACGAAAAATAATTAATTACAAATACAACTACAGGGCAGAAATTTAACTTTGATATTAAAAATTCGTTGTCAAATTTCGTATGTGTTTACCATTGTTGAACTTAACACAACCTAACCTCCAATTTTGTAATAGTTAATATATGCTATAGTCGGGTTAGGAATAAATTTTACAGAACGAATTTCTATGAGCGGACTGGCTTACGGTTTGTGAACGCAACGGAGTTTTGAACTTTGTTTCTTATCGAAATAAAACATTGCGAATCGTTTAATCTTACGTTTATCAAAACGGATATACTGTAGAGATTTCGTGAAATTTAAACCACACCAATTACCGAAATGAACAAACAAAATGATGAGTGGGATAGAACGTGCATTTGAAAAGTAGCATCAACTATAGTGCAAGTTAAATATCCAACGCTTTGGAACCAAATGTTAACGTGCTGTAATTTGGCTATCTAAACATATGTGAATCAGGCTTGGGTTTCAGAGAGAGAATGATAAATTTTAATGCATTAGTCATACATACCTGATTGCAAACCGACCCCCGATGCCTGTCAAAATAAGCGAACATTTCCACTTCACTCATGTTTCCACTAGAAAAACAAACCACTGACATACTGAAGGTACACTAACTGCTTTCACACACACTGAAGAAAAGGGGCTTAGAACCACAGATGATTATATTTATATTTATTTAAAAACGAAAGGAAAGAACCACTGCACACCACATATAACAAAATCACCTCACACACTGACGAACCACCATATGGTTCACGTCGTCCGCTTCCAGTTCCAACCAATATGGACGATGAAAACACCAAACAGCAAAATATTAATTTAGCTTTCACCTTGCTGAAGTTTGAAGAAGGCGGCTATCAAATATGTATACATTTCATCAGACGAGGCTGCTTTTGATATTTATAAGCCTTGAAAACTGGGCTGCAAAATTAATTTACTTCATATATGCAATTTTCGACGGCAGCCGTTTTCAGTGCAGCATTTTCAAGTCGACGGCCATAACAGAACTGTTTCTCTTGACCACAGCCAATTAGAGACGAGGATCGAATCAGAAAAAAAAAGCGGAAGAACCATCTAAATTTCTCAACGAAATAAATCAACGATCTGATCATTAACTTTATTTATGAAGATTTAAAACGAAAGAAAAATTCTTCAAGAAAATAAAGCAATACAATACGCAAAGAATAGTTTAGTAATAAAATGAAGAAACAATAAAGGATAAAATCCCGCCAATACAACAATGAAAGAGATATCCGGAATGATTAGGCTTTTTTGATATCTGGTCAAATAAAACATTTTGGAGTAAGCTGAAGTGGGTTATAAAAATATCACTAAAAAAGCACGAACAAAAAAGAAAAAGAAGACACACAAGAAAGGAGAGAGGGTAAGATGTCTAATGTTTTTTATCGTTGCACGAAATTTTAATGCTGCTCCTACAAATTCAAGCCTAGAATTAATTTTTTTCAAGAAGGAAGTTGATAATCATTTCAAAAGTTCTATCCGTGCCGATTTTTTATTTTCTTTCTTGTTCATTGTTGAAAGAGCTTCATTTTTATAGGTTTGGATATCCATAATAACAATGAAGCGATTTCAACAATGAACAAAAAAAAATTGGCACGGATAGAACTCTTGAATTACTTATAAACTTTCTTCCCTCAAAGTTTGAACTCCCTAGGCTTGAATTTGTAGGAGCAGCATTGGAATTTCGCTGAATGATAAAAATTCATTAAACATATACGGAGATAGTGCTGCCATCTTTTGTTGAAGATCTTGGCTTTACATTAACCTTATACAACATTTGGTTAGACAATCTTCACTAATCGCGCATCTTCTGATTAAGTCTCCGTTCTCATGGAGTAAAATTGTTGTACGCAACAGATACGGATTTGTGTACTAATTAGATTTTTAAATTGCTTTTAATGATTTATAAACCCATATACTGGATGGACAAAAACTTGACGCATATGGATATTAATATTTTATCCTTGAGAAATTACACCTGAAGATTTATATTTAATTTAATAGCAAATGCTTCTAACCTGGATAAAGTTCCTTGCAACAAGGGTATGTTTTAGTATGTTGTTCAGCCGGAACTCCCAAGATGTCCCACTCCACGCTAGGGTAGTACTCCCGAAGATCTATACCTATCTCCACCTTGTTGTCGTTCACTTTCTGGTTGATATGCTTCAAGTCAATCTGCAAGAAGAGCAAAAATATTGGTAATTAAATATATTTAAAAATTACTTGTACTTTAATTTCAATAGTTTGGCTCTAACGTTAGGAAGAATCCGTTTAAACACTAACCTATAGAAGTCATGCATAGAAGCGAGCTTGGGAAGCGAGAAGTGTTATTCTATAGAGCTGCAATTGTGGTTATTTACGGTACTTTTAAGGTCAAACTTCGATAGGTTTGAACAAATTGAGTCGAAAGCTGCTATTAAGTACATACATAATTTGAATTAACTTTTCTGCCGTGTGTTGCCTCAATTATTCAAGTCAGAAAGTAGTTGTACTGTGTTCTGTCCAGAGCTGAAACCTGGTCACTTTCGTTGATCCGGTGTCCCGGTCTGACACGAACGCAGGTAGACCGGTCCAAAACTTGGTCCGATTCACCCAGTCCAAACGTTGACCCAGTGACCCGTTTCTGCTTTGGTTCTGTTTGTAGCATCCTAAACCTTTAGCTGCATTTTCCATGCAAGAAATGTTTTTGCACTCCTGGAAAACTGACACCTGGTCGGCCGAGATGTTAATACGCTCGTTTTCTGTGTGCGTGGTCACCACAGGGTCAAGTCCTGTGAGGGTTGATTGAACGAACAGGTTTGGAGCTGACTTTACGAAAAACTGTAGGTCCCATCCTTAAGGCTCCTTCAGGACGTTAATAAGAATACAAGATCAAACTCGGAAAGTTCCCAATCATCTCATCTCAGAGCTGACTGAACAAGTGAGTTAATTATTCGATTGGTGTCACACCACTTCGGTTTAAAAAATGTATTTATCTACCTCACACAACAGTATATTCCAGGGATACTCCGTTTCAACTCCTAATATTCCACGAATATTCCTGGAATACTGAAAATAGTCCGGAAATATTCCAAAGGACGAATAAAATGCTTGAAATAATCAAAGAACCATACAGAGGTAGGTTTTCCCATGTATGGGAAATATTACAGCGATATTCCATATTGGTGAAGGAGTATTCCTAGCATGTAACAGGGATATGCTTGTGCTGTTGGAAGTTTACCCCACGGGATTTACAACACGAGCAGGAATTTAATGTTTTATTGATCTCTGCCATTAAAATCTGACCAATTGTGAACTTGCTGAAGCAAGCAGTGACCTCATATTTTTTTAATGGTTTCTCCACATTATTACACGAATGTCGAGATAGTCCTTTAGATTAAGTCCAGGATCCCTTTCAATTTCAGACTGTACAATTAAAAGAAAAAAAAACGTTATTCAGGATTACCCAACGCATGGTCCGCGAGGCACTATTGCCCACCATGCACTTATGGTTGGATCAATAGCTTAAAGTTCAAAATAGCAGTGTAACACAAAGCATTAAGACATTTTAAATATTGCTTGGTCGAGTGGCTAAAGCTATTGCTTTCGGTATAAGTGGTACCGGATTCCATCCTTGCTTGAAATTCTTACGTCGGTGTTAATGATACATCCTAATGTTACTTGGGAAGCGACTGAAATATAGAAGCAGCAGGATCCCATTTTCAAAGACAGATGGAAGAGTGGTGATTGAGAGTAGATGCCTTGTCCACGCCACACCGTCATTGAACACAATGCGCTTGATAGGCTACTGTCTTACATAGCTATCAAGTCAAAGGATTAATTTATAAAAGACGTATTAATTGTGTAGCCTGCGATATATACAAGGTTATCTCATTAGCCCTTGTTCAATAGCCTAACACGTCTTAAGGTTAGTATAAAGCAACTATTTCTAACGATAGATGGCAGCACCATCTTTATGCTGCTCCTATAAATTCAAGCTTAGTGAGTTTAAACTTTCGGAGAAGATGGTTCATAGCCATTTCAGGAGCTATATGTGTCGATTTTATTATTTTCGTTTTTGTTCATTGTTGAGATGGTTAGATTATTGTAGTGAATATCCAAACTTATAACAATGAAGTTCGTTCAATAATGAACAAAAAATAAACTACAATTTGGCACGGATAGAGCTCTCGAAATGGTTATGAGCTTCCTTCTCAGAAAGTTTGAACTCTCTAGACTTCAATTTAGTGGAGCAGTATTGTAATTTCGTGCAACGACAAAATTCCATTAGATATACGAAGATGCTGCTGCCATCTAGTTTCTGAGACCGTCGCTTTAAGCTAACCTCAAACAAAGCAGATTTTCTTTGAAGTTTCAGTGCATTTTTTTAAATTATCATGTCAGCAATTACTACATACAGCACAATTACAGAACCAATCTTGTTATGGACATTAAAAGCCTGATTTGTTTTTTATTTGCTGACACAGGCGTTATAAAATTTCTTTAAATGTTAAACGTTTTAGGCAAACTGACAGATTGAATGGAGCTAAAGAAAAATCTTGGACGACTAACTTGTTTCCAAGTCAGCATTGAGTGATGAATCATCTCAAACAGACATATTGATTTGAAGCTTACAGTCCATAGCGAGACTCAGTCGTCCTGCCTTGAAACAGACAAAAAAAAACAATAAAATGTCATGTCTCTGTCTCCACGTTAAAAAAAAATAACAAAGTTTTTTTTTTTGTTACCAGAAAAAGGGAGAACGTAAACTTGAAAGATCTACTGGCGCTGTGCCTTTTTCGCCAATTCATATTTGGAACATTGCCAGTGGAGTCTCTAAAAATAACTTTACTCTCAACCCCAGGAAAGGATTAGCCAAATGAAGCTGTTGACGAGGTTTATTACGTAGTACGTCACAATGAGCTTTCAACAAGCAATTGGGAGAAAATGCATGGCTACTTTTCTATGCAATGAAAATAGTTCTAGTTCTTTTTTGAAATATCTTTTCGGTCATTTAATTAAAACTCGTTATCGACTATCGAATAATTTTATCTCGTTACTGATATGGCGTATAAAAGATGGACATGAATGAACGAATAACATAGTTTGATTTGATGTAGAGAACATTTGTATGGAGCTTCGCATACGAGTTGGGATTCATATAGTATGATATATCTAAATGATATTGGCGATGGAGATTTAATAGGGTATTTTACTACGTTTAAGAATATTTTTTAACTTTCAGTATATTACGAGCGTCTATGGCTGATTCCTATTTCTAGATTCAAGATAGCAAGACTATAATTTGGCATTCTACCAGATCACGCTAAAAGTCCAAACGTTTCTTCATACTATGTCTCGAGATAGCTTCAACACTTGAGGTTTGTTCGAGTGGGCTACACTACGTGAACTATTGCACACTTTTGTGTTCCAGTGGGTAGTGTAGCCTTCACGTCAACTGTTCGGATGGCTGGCGCGCGAGTGCACTTTCTGACCTTGCTCGGAAACGAGTGTAGAATGAGTGCAGACAACTGACAGTCATGCTGCGTTCTAAGCGTATGTGTGAGAGACAGTATTACAAATGGTGTTACTTGCTAGCAAAAGGTAACAAGCGCCTGCGCGTTCAAGCGAAATTACACGAGTAGTCCTTGGCCCACGAGAAAGATAGGCCGCGGCACGTAAGCTTCCAAAGCGTGTGACGTCATCATATTAGTCCGGCTACTCAGTTCATCTGTGAACACGTTGCTTACGCGGGGCAAGAAAAGTCCCAATATACCTTGATGTATATTGTACTATTCATATTGTACTATCCATGGCGCCATGCGGAGGAACACTAATTGTGACACTTTGCTATGAATGAGACTTATTTTGCCACATTTTGTCAACCATTGGTACGGTCACCCTATATAAAAATTACCAGTGTTAGTTCATTTTGTAATAATTCTTGTAATACGTGTAATATGATAAACGTAAGAGGTCGCATAAATCAACTTTCTAACGATATCCACAGCACGCCCGAATAATTCAACAAAAGGAATACAATAAGAAGCAAACTTACCTCCTTGACATAAGATGCCACCTTTTCATTAACTGCCTACATTACTTTCAAACATATTTCTGTTCTGTTCTGTCCTTAGATTCTGTGAGTTAAATTTGTAAGCTCAATTAAGAGTTTAAATAATTCGTATCTGATCGTCCAACTTTCATACGTTCATCAAGTTGTAGTCCTGTCGTTGTCATACTCTACATTCACTAGAACCTTCCACTCAAACTTCTTGAACACTCCTCTTCCACTAGCTTAGATTATATTTCGACTTGAAATTTGTCTTCTTTCAAAACAAAAACGTTCCACAAACGGTATATAATGTTAAGAACTCTGTGATAATAATTTCGCATTATAAAAACCGAGAAGTTATGATATTTTTAAAATTTGCACTACAAATTTTGCGTCGATATGAAGCATTCCCCAACACAAGTCGTTTAAATATGGCGGTCACTTGGACTACTACAGCAAGGTCGTAATTTTGCACCGTGGCCAGGTATAAAGGCGGCTGTGGAAGAGCCACTGTGACGTCACATTCACTCACACAATTCTGTACTACCTTACACTTCCAGTGCAGATAGTGCAACACTGAGCAGACCATCCGAACAAACCTTATGTTTCGTGATAGAAACAGCATGATTGGATCACACACATTTTAGTTATCACTAGCTTTACAAACACGAAAGAAGAAACATCATTCGTAGTGTCTATAGTGGTGTGGCTTTCATGTGTTCT
>JAGDQP010019716.1:23070-34451 GCA_022664845.1 Lepisma saccharinum | reverse complement strand
TTAGCCATGCATAAACATATATATATATATATATATATATATATATTTACTTTTTAGAACGAATTGTGTAATAAAAGTATGTCTTTAAAAAGTTTTTAAAAATGTATTTTATTTAATATACTTTTTTTTTGTCTGTAGTTCCTGTTTTCAAAATAGTATTTTCATGCCGGTTGTATAAAGCGTACAGAAATTCTTACCACTTTGAAGAGAAATTGACGATTCCAATATTTCGGATTTTTTTTTAAAAAAACCTATTCCGTAACGAAGTGTACCCGGTGTAACCTTAAACCGTTTTGTTGTATTGATTTAACAACCATAAAAAGTGGTGGTCACCCTGGGACACAGAAAAGCTTATGAATTAACACAGCCATTTTTTTTTACAGTGTAGTCTCAGCTTAAATATTCATTAACTGGAATAGTCACAGCGTATACCCTGTGAAAATTCTGGAACCACACTGACAGGATTGAAATTATCAGTGACAGAAGCTGCCTCTTCCGAAGGAGAAGAAAGAAACTGGAAATATTGGGATTTCGATATTTTTCTGCAGACGTGTCAGAACTTGTCTATACCGTATACAACGACATGGGAGTGATCTTGAGACATGACAAACTACAAATGAAGAATTACTTCTTTATGTTAATTAGTTCGTTAAACGGGATTCGAACTCGCAGTCTTGGAGACGCTGACCTAACGTCTCAGATAACACGACTGCCTCGATCGGCTGTGAATTAGTTGTTAAGATATGATTTGTGAACAGGAGTATACCATACCATGTTGCCAGCTTAAATAATGATCGACAATGAATTTTAAGAAGGTATATCCCAGTAGATCTTTTCTTATTTCCGAAGAAATAAAAAATACGGTTCTCTTAAATTTTGATAGCTCATAGAAAAATGATTACCAAAATCTGTATCTTCACCCGTACATGGCAGGGATTCCGCCAGGATTTTTAGTTTGGGGTGGGTAAAGTCAAAATCGGGAAGGTGTAACATGGCCTGCCTGAACTGAGATGGAACATGTCAAGGGAAGAATTAAACCTTGATCCGCCGTATCACCAGGTTGACATCGGAAGAGCGTACACCGGTGTAACAAGTGGTGACCTGTTTCAAGTCTCCCTTCATTAGAGTACATCATTGATAATTTTCTTAAGTTTAAACTTGGCAACACTGCTTGTTAAAGAAGTTAGAATAAATCTGTTCTGGTTTATACTGTACCTTCCTGTTATAAACAAGAGATGTCTTTTTCTTTCTATTAATGAGTGTGTTCACTGAGAAATTTCACTCAAATCACTTTGGACTATTTATTTGGTTTTCGTTACAGAATTACATACAAAGCAATTAATTTCTCTCACTTAAGTAGGCACCAGAAACATGAACCTTAACATTTTTCATAAACAAACTTTTTCTTTTAAAAAAAAGAAAAGAAAAGAGAGATTGGTCTTACGTGCTTGTTGTAATATAACATCTGATTTATTTTATTACTACGGAGCGATCGTAGTTCAGTTGCTACAGAATTCAAAGGATAAAAAGGTGCAGTTTGGAAGAAAACGGTAATTGCTATTTTCAGAAATATGTTTTATTTGTTTCCCTTGATAGCAAAGCTAAAGCTAAGGGAACCTTCTTTTCCCGCTCATGGTGTCCGACCCTGCCGAGAAATTAACTCACTGGGACTACAAGGTGTAGAGAGATGCTTGAGGTGTCGTTCTGAAGGTCTTGGCTAGACTAGCTCAGAGTCCTTGGAATCGTCCTGATTGGTACAATGGTTCAGTACTGCCTGCCCATTTTTTAAAAAAAAATGTTCAAATAGATTCCATTCAGTTACACCTAGCTGCACCAAACTTGGGATAAACCAAGTTGGAGTCCTCAGGAATCTCGTTGACAGTGTTGCCAGCGCTTGCCAAAAATATATCTCAAGAACCATACAAACATGCATGAGGTGCCATTCAAAGGTCTCTTAGCTAGACTAGCTCAGAGCCGCCGAAACAATTTTGATTGGTGTAGTATTTCATTGTTGCCAGCACACTTTTTAAAAGATAATCAAGTATTCAAATTGATTCCATTCAGTTAGACTGCACCAAACTTGACATAAATATTATTCGACACAAATACTGTGGATTTTCCCGAATCTAAGCAATGGAGTTGTCAGTGTTGCCAGTCTATTTTATAAAAAAATAATTCTTGTGTGGCTAAAATGCTATCAAGGGACCGGAGCCTTTGCGATTATTAGTCGATTCGCAGCTCAAACTTGTGTATGCTTTAGCAGCAGAAACTGGGTCAATGGTCCTTCCGTTGGCAACTTTCAATTCAGGAACTACAAGGGCCTACGAAGGTGCTTAAGATGTCGGTGGAAAGGTGTTAGCGAGATGAGTTCAAGACTTGAAGACTGCATAAGCTTCTGCCCGTTTCTTGATGCCTTACTCAAATAAGTAAATGATGTGATTATTTGTAGCTGTCTATGATTTGTAAGTAAGCTAATCCTTTTCCAGAAATCAACAAAGATCTTTTATGGAAGGGGCTAACATTGAATGGCTTGAATCAACTGTTCGCATACGTGGGTGATATAGATTTAATAGTGGACGATATCGATGCAGAAGCTTGCGATGAGATAGGTCTACAGGTAAACGTAGAGAATACAAAATACGTGATAACAAGCCGAAACACGGACTATGAAGGAAATAGGCCTAAGAGACATAATTAAGAATGAGTTTATAAATTTAGAGGAATTAAATAAATTTCAATGCTAGGATGCATGTGTAACAAGCAAGAACGAGGTCACGGAAGAAATAAACAGTCGATTAACATAGGGAAACATGTTTCTACTCAATCCAGAAACTCCTAACAACTGAATAATATCAAAAAAGGTAAAGGTAAAACTGTGCGATACGCACGTGCCGTGAACGGTGCATGGGGGATGTGGAGGTAGCGCTGCACATTTTCTTGATCTACGTACGAAGTCCCACGCTCGACCGCCTTTACCTTCCCAAGGCGCTCTGGTACTCAATTTGATAGGAGGCTGAGTGCACCTCAGAGCGCCAGGCATGGGAACACTGAGAGAAAATTTTCCAGTGTCCTGGCCAGGATTTGAACCCGGGCCGCCCTATTCGTAGTTAGACGCGCTACCGTCTGAGCCACGGCGACATAGAGAAAGGTGAAAATGTACAGAACTGTTATTCTGCCGGTAATACTTTATGGTTGCAAAAGTTGGATTACGATGACCCTAGCAGATGAACATAACTTACGAGTGTTTGAAAATAAAGTCTTGAGAAAGATATGCGGACCGAAACGGGACGAGATGACTGAAGAATGGAGGAGAATGTATAATGAAGAACTTCACGGACTGTACGACTCACACGCTTCTAAGAATAATGAAATCGCGACGACTAAGGTGGGCAGGCCATGTAGCTCGGATGGGAGACCGTTTAGAAGACCGAGACGTTGTTGGGATGACAATATTAAAAGAAATCTTCGAGAGTTAGTTGATTATTAATAAAACCCGGATTGATCTTGACCAGAATAGAATACAATGGCAAAGGTTTGTTACTGCGCGTTCCACTTAGTTAAATATAGAAACTAAACAAAATTGCTGAGGATACTGCATCATGAGCAGAAATTATTGTGTTGACGATTGACAAGCGAAGAGGAAAAGGCTGACTGACTTCGATACAGACAGACTATCTTTATTTTGCTTATTTTCGGAGCATCAGACGAAAGCTGTCTGTCTAATACTTATAACATGCATTTTTTTAAATCTTTCTCTGACTGAGGTTTGCTCCTCAAATATATTGAGTAATGAACAACAATTTTTCATTTCATCGGCTCCTTTGGTTCACAGCGTTTAAAAAATGAGGGCTTTCGAAAAAAAAACCAACTAAAAACGTGCTCTCAGTTTTACCGAGAGAACCAAACAAAAAAAGACCAAACTCAAGACTTAGTGAGGACAATATTATGACGTTTTCGTTTTAGTTTACTTTTTATATTCTTTCTTCTCGGATTCAGAAAGACTTGACTGACACAAGACGATATGTGGTTACCAGGTTTACATTTGAGAAGAAAGAAAGCAGAAAAAAAAAGATATTTTTAGTGTTTGTCATTGCCAGCACGTGGCGCTAATGTTCCTTCATCAGCACAAACAGTAACATCACACCAGCATAGAGCTGCGAAATCAGTGGAAAAAAAGAAAAACGTTTGACATTAACTGATTGCGTTTTTCTTTTTCACCCAAGGGAATTTGAGATGCAGGGTTGGAATTTTTTTCTTTCTAAATTATTTTCTGAAATAGGGTAACTTTTTCCAGCATACAGCTACACTGTCCAAAAAAATATCGTAAAGTAGGGAATCGTATGAGGATTTAAATTGCCGGATGCCGGAAATTCTAAACTTCTTTTCTCTCGATTTCATATCATTTTTCGTCTGTACAAAGCATCGAGCTAAACTGTACTGGAGAAGTACTTAGTGTTGAAAGATAGACGCCAGAGCAAATATTTAAACTCGTTTGTCCACTTCCAGTCTAATCCAATGTGGACCAAATTTTCAGTTCTAACTCAGTTTTATGCGCTTGATATCGCTGTGTGGCCCATTTTTTTATTCAAGTCTTAATTCCTGAGTTATTCATGTAAGAGTATACCGCACTTTGCATACAATAGAAAATACTGCAAATAATATTTACGTTTTTTTGCAAGAATTAAGACATAAATAAAAAAAACGGGCCACACAGCGATATCAAGCGTAGAAAACTAGAGAGCTTGTTGCCATCTTTACTAACCGAAAACAATGTTTTTGATTGGAGTAAGTGGACTAACTGGGCGCGACTCAGCTGTGACGTGTGGCTTCATGTTTTTGGCAAAATCGCATATCTTTTATTAGAACATCCTTGGTTAGAAACTGAAGGCAATAACTCTGGCCTCAACTATCGCTACTATCGAGCACTGGTAGAGACATCTACCGGTATGTGTGGGAACTTCTAGCAATCACTTCTTATTTTGGGGGCTATGACCTTTGTGTAGCATCTGTAAATATTTCACAGAATTTCAGTAAATAGCCCCCAAGTTATGATATCGAGTGTAACAGCAGTTTTAATAAAGAAAAATGTTTAAGGAACGTAGCGATAATTTAATGATACGTCAGTGGATATAATTCTACTGTAGAAATCTGTGTTACACGTTGTTCTAACAGCGACGAAAAACGTATGTAGCTATCTGCATTTGAGTCTTGAGATATGACCAAGAAAGTTTGAAAATACCTCCTGTTTGTAACAGAGCTGAACATCAACCTATTCATATAGCTTCAATTTAATATGTATAAACTGTATACAATAAGTAATTCAAGACATGGCGCTCCAGCTAGCAACTGTCCGTAATTCTTTTTGTTATTTTCCAAATGTATTTTAAAAGAATTTTTGATGTGATTTAAGTAACAATATAAACGGGATCGTATTGCAATTATCTTGATATTAATTAATGTTTCGTTTTATAAGTATTTGATTGTGTAAATGCTATTATAATTCAATGTATGCTTCGCTATAACCCGAACGAGCATGTACCATGCCGTTAGATCGGTGCAAATAGTGGTGTATTGCTTTTAAGACAATAAAGCAAGTATTTCTTCGAATCACGTGATTTTCATTATTAGACGAGCTGTCTCCATCTTTAAGGGATTCCCCAAGCGACCGTTTATCTCGTCAGGATCGGAACTTGGAGTGGGATATACGTCATAGTGTGGGCAATATATCCTTTCGTTCACCTTCCTTCGTAGAAGTTAACTGTGGACGACTGTATCTCATTTCGAGGTACGGAATCTACAACACTCCTACATCCTTCACAACATGTGGGCCGCGGTCGACCGTTTCTCTTCCGAGTACCGGAACCAGTAGCTCACCACCTCCAGCTCACAACCTGTGGACCGCGGGCGACCGTTTCTCTTCGGAGCTCATATTCCTTCGCCTACACCTAGAGGGATAACCTTTCCGGGTGACTGTTTCTCCTTGTGAGGAACGGAACTTAGAGACCGTGGTCTCTTCACCTTGTATTCTTTTCACTACACCTTGCCCCCTCAGAGCCGTGCTTGCCCGCTGTGTTGCTAAGGCAAACATCCAATCTGATTTTAGGTTTCATTGTGTTTTTACATTATTTTCGATATTAATTCTATTAACACATTAATGCTAATTACTTGTAAAGACGTTCTTTTGCGTCCACAAAGACTTATCACAATATTTTGTACTTCTGATCATCAGAGCCGGATTACGGGGGCTAATGGGGCTGCAGTCCGAGGCCCCGACAAAGGTAAATCATTAACCAATGTAAATAGTAAGGTTACCACCAGCATGGGCGTCACCGGGCGGTTCACCCCTGAAATGCAAATATTATCTAAAGTGAATCAAGTGGTACGCTAAAATAAAAGAAAGAAATCTTGAGGTACAGAAGCTTGTATAATAAGGAAGATCCTATATTTGTCAAGTTCATTGAAAAATAACTGAAAATGTGAAGAAATACGGCACCAAGTGCCATTTTTGTGAAAATTAGATTTTTACAGAAATAACAATATATGTTATAATATTAGACCTATGAGCTCCTGCGTAGCCTAATCGGTAGCGCGCTCGACTTCAGTGCGAGCGGTCCCGGGTTCGATCCCCGGTGGGGGCTCAAAAATCTCAGTGTTGACCCAGCATCGTGAGGACAATTGGGGAGCTGCTGTGAACAAAAGACAGTGACGATCACAGTGAGAGCTTCGGCTCTCCTCTCCCAACCCGTCTGGTCAGCGTGGGAGCCTTTGGGGAGAGGCCTCATTAACTAGTGGATTGAATATGGCTGTGATTTATTACACCTATAAGATATGTACAACGCAAAAACTCGGGTAGTTTTTTGTGCACTTATGAATGTACAATTTGATTTTGATTTTTAAGCGAGAATCACAAGTGTTTTTTTTTTCTGTAATATTTGCCGAGATGCAAGTATTTCGTTCTTTAACATTTTAGTTAACCACTGAAGCTTGTATGGATAATTAATTATAATTGTTTTCTACAACATTTCTGTTCCGAGTGTTTCATTTGAGATTTCAGTATGGGCAATCAGTGCAGCTCTCAAGACAGGCAGGCACTTTGAGGAATCCTCCGTAATATAGGCAGTAAATAATATTATTAATCAACTTGTCTATTAAGAGGGGCCCCGTGAAACACATTTATCCACTGCAGCGCATATCCCAGGGCGCTAGTGAGGGTAATACTGGGAATTTTTCATTTGAACGTATATTTTAGTTTGGACATCTTTGTATTGATTGGCCACTTGGTTTAGCCATTTTTCACTTAGGACATCTTTTAGCTTTGTTGGACCATTTTGCTTTGAATAGTTAGGTTGCGCACCCCTGGTTCTGCTTATATCTGGTGTAGTAAAAAGTAATCCATTATTTTGCCAATAGATGGCTTCAGTGATCTGTAGCTCGCGTTGTATAAGTCCGATCGGGTTCAACGAGATGGCGTTCAAACGATGAGATTGCGTACTACAAACACTGTTCAGATAGTTGTGATGAGTTGACTCAGTGTTGTGTGAGCGCGCGTCAAAATGGACACTAGCAAAGAGAAAATACGCTATATTTTACAGTTTTTCCTTCGGTAAAGGCGAAAACGCAAGCCAGGCGGCTGCAAATGTGAATAGTGTTTATGGTCCTGATACTGTAACAGCCAATCACGCGCAATTTTGGTTTCGTCGATTCCGTGCCGGTAATTTTGACGTCAAAGATGTACCACGCACTGGAAGGCCACGTGTCGAACATGTCGATAAAATCATGGACATTGTCGCGTCCGACCGTCATGTAAGCATTGTTTCGATTGCCCAAGAGCTAAACATTGCACAAAAAACCGTGTGGAACCATTTGCATAAGGCTGGATACACAAAGAAGCTTGATGTATGGGTGCCACACGAGTTAACGCAAAAAAAACTCATGGACCGAATTTCCATCTGCGAATCGCTGCTGAATCGCAACAAAAGCGACCCATTTCTGAAGCGGTTGGTGACTGGTGATAAAAAGTGGATCACTTACGACAACGTCACGCGAAAACGGTCGTGGTCGAAGCGCGGTGCGCCGGCGCAAATGGTGCCCAAGCCAGGATTGACGGCCAGGAAGGTTTTGCTGTGTGTTTGGTGGGATTGGCAGGGAATTATCTACTATGAGCTGCTCCCCTACGGCCAAACCCTTAACTCGGAACTATACTGTCAGCAATTGGATCGTCTGAAGGCAGCAATCGCCCAGCTTTGGCCAATAGGAGAGGCATTGTGTTCCACCAGGACAACGCCAGGCCACACACATCGATAGTGACTCGCCAGAAGCTCCGGGAGCTTGGTTGGGAGGTTCTTATGCATCCACCTTATAGTCCGGACCTGGCACCGAGTGATTACCATCTGTTCCTGTCCATGGCGAACACGTTTGCTGGTGAAAAATTCGCTTCAAGAGAGGCTTGTGAACATCGACTGTCTTAATTTTTTGCCAATAGGGACAAGGGCTTCTATGAGAGAGGCATCATGATATTACCTTCCAAATGGCAACACGTTATCGAACAAAACGGCGCATATGTGACCTAAATCGGATCATTCTAACTATGGTAAGTCAAGCCTTCAATGTCATGAAAAAATAGTGGATTAGTTTTTACTACACCAGATATAAAGGACCAATACCTCGAAACTTACGAAAAATATCTTTTGAGTTGGATACACTGAGTATTCGTATATGTTAAAGAATTTCACTTGTTGGTGTATTGTAGGGTAACTTATGTCATAAAGCAAACACATTCGCTAATTATTATTCATTTACTTTGTTTGCAGGTGGGTGTTTGTTCAAGTACTGTTCCCACGGTGTTACTGAATGTCGACGACTTCCAAAGCCGTAAGTAGACAACGTATGAATGAATGTGGGCAGAGACGTCGTGGGATGCAAGGACTTTTCCTTTGCTAGACCGTGTTTCATTATCATTCTCAGCTTTCTTTCACTTTGTGATATGTTTTAGTGTAACTCGATTCAAGAGTTTCGTTGCTTTCTGGTGAATCATTCTCTTTATTTCTCACAATCAGCCGCCATTTTGATACTTTCAGACAATGGCGGATCCAGGATTTAAGGCGTGATTACACTGTTGAACTATCTAATCAACATCTGAACAGTGTAATAGCGCCTTTACGCCGACGAGCTTGCTCGTCAACTAGCTTGCTCAAGGATAGGTTCATCGAGCAAACTGGACAATATTTGGAGACGCTAAATAAATTTCCTGGACCCCTGGTGGGGACATACAATCGAGGAACCTGATCAGCAAGCCCATGAGTGTAATAGCGCAAAGTATAATCGAGCTTCCTTGACGGCAAGCTCGTTGATCAAGCTGATTAAGAAGCTGGATTGTGTAATAGCGCCCTTACGTGAGGCGTGCTATATATTTCCCACGAAGTGATTTTTTTATGTATAAATTTCCCATCTTACAGTAGAAGTGCGGCACGTTCGGGACCGGCCCGGTGCCGGATTACCGAAAATGCCGGACTATCGGGCGGTACCTCTTGCTACTGGTATAGGCTAAGCCGTACAGCGAAAACAATGAACTGAACCTGTGTGTGGTGACAGCCGAGTAAAGTCCGAACGCTTCCGATTGATTCCGAACAATGCCGATTGCGTCTAACAGTAGCAGACGCGTAGTGGACACTTCCGAATGGTTCCGAACCGCACCAAGCGGTTTCAACTGTCGTTCACAAGCGTTTACAGAAAAAAAAAACCTGGGATGGTGCCGGACAATCGGGCGTTCCGGTCTATCGGACTTCTACTGTACTACATTTTGTAATAGAAAATGACAACCGGTATCCCCCAAAATTGATATTTCTGGATAAATTACATTTGTTCGGAAACAAAATCGAAGCTAAATTGTTGAAGTACTGTTTTAATATATAGTATTTTTGTTTAGTGGGCCGTGCGTACCCCTTCTCTGAATTCTCCACTGCTTTCAGATTCTTGAAAATTTATTGTAGGGTTTAGATCATGAAAACCTTCAGTGCAGGAGCCGGACCCCCGTATCAGTTGCGGTTAACCAAACATTGACACCACCGCAAAAAAAGATTCCGACAATAAATTTTCTCCGGCGTTGCCACTGTCTCGAAGTAGATAACAGAAGCGAAAGGTGGTCATATCTTTCTCCAAAGAGGAAAAGGAAGAAAAAGGAAAGAATAGTACAGAGAGAAGTGGCAACGTTTGCATCAAAACCACAGAGATTCTTTCCACATGTCTGTGATTTTCAAGAATACATATGGTGACGTAAGGACGTCTTGTTTTGTACGAGACAATACTTCTTGGTAGAGCACATGCAGCGTAAAGCTATGTTTCCCAACCTCCGCGTTGGTTCCTGGGGACCCGCACGATGAACTCTGATAGGGTTGTCGACCTGTTTCAACTGAATACGTCATTTTTAATTGGGTCATAACGAATGCAGCACAGTACAGCCTCGATAACTCAAACCATGATCATTCGAATTCGTTCATATCCCGAATAGTACTCCTTCCCCACACCTGACTGAAAATTAAATCAAGCTTACTTTGACTGGTAACTTCATGCAAGCTTAGCAGATCAAGCCAAAAAGGTTTAAACAGCGTTGAACGAATCAGTCTAGTTCACAAGAATCAAGGTCTTGACAGGTGTTGAAATAGTCTTGACAGGACAAGAGAGAGAGGAGGGGAGAGAGAAACATGATGCACAATGCACTTCTTTTTAAGAAATGTAAACGTTTACCTAGGTTGGAATAGAACCGAAAAGCACTGACACACTGATCTGATGCTTTGTAGCTGTATAGAGACCACGGAACCACACGCTTTCCAAGCACTGTTTATACTAAGTTTATCAGATCCCAAGAGATGCCTGTAGCAATGAATACATAAACTATATTTCCAAAGTTGAAATGGAGGCAACTTCCGATTTTCTCTGTACATCAAGCCTCTGTACGTACAGATACAATTGATATATTAAAGAGTGAAAAGTATGTGACTGCACCGGTGATCGAACCCGGAACCTTTGGGTCACCGTACCAATGCGCTACCAACTGGGCCACCCAGTCAAACCGCTTCCTAATCACACACCTAGGGCTGTGCGATATTCGGTTTTGAATATCATAATTCGATATCGATCAAATATCGAAAATCAATCGAATATCAAAGGTTTGATAATATATCGATCGATGATATCGAAATATCGAAAAATATTGAAGTATCGAAAAATATCGAAGTATCGAAATATAAAATATCGAAGTATCGAAATATAAAATATCGAAGTATCGAAATATAAAAAGGTCGAAGTGTCGAAAAATATTGAAGTATCGAAATGATGAAATATCGAAGTATCGAAATATAAAAATATCGAAAAATATTGAAGTA
>JAGDQP010019716.1:0-14612 GCA_022664845.1 Lepisma saccharinum | reverse complement strand
GATTGACGATACACCACTGATTGTAGGAATGCCCGCATGTGATTAGTAGATTGGTGTTTATAACCTTTGTCCGTGTTGGCCATCACTAAGACACGTAATATTGAGCTGTCCTTGTTGGATTGACGATACGCCACTGATTGTAGGAATGCCCGCATGTGATTAGTGGATTGGTGTTTATAACCTTTGTCCGTGTTGGCCATCACTAAGACACGTAATTTGAAGCTGTCCTTGTTGGATTGACGATACGCCACTGATTGTAGGAATGTCCGCATGTGATTAGTGGACTGGTGTTTATATCCTTTGTCCGTGTTGGCCAACAGTAAGACACGTAATTTGAAGCTGTCCTTGTTGGATTGACGATACGCCACTGATTGTAGGAATGCCCGCATGTGATTAGTGGACTGGTGTTTATATCCTTTGTCCGTGTTGGCCATCAGTAAGGTAAGACACGTACGTAATTTGAAGCTGTCCTTGTTGGATTGACGATACGCCACTGATTGTAGGAATGCCCGCATGTGATTAGTGGATTGGTGTTTATAACCTTTGTCCGTGTTGGCCATTACTAAGACACGTAATTTTGAGCTGTCCTTGTTGGATTGACGATACGCCACTGATTGTAGGAATGCCCGCATGGGATTAGTGCATTGTACCGTGAATATGAATCATAAAGAAAACTTGTAAAAAGAAATTTCTAAACATATTCCATCACAAACCATTTGATAATTTAATTAATCGTTTCAAATGATGACCTTTGTTTATCTTCACGGCCGCCAGATGGCCTCTCGCTCATATTTCAATGTCAGATTATAATAATCAAGGAAGAAATATAAATAAATTAGGAAGAGCAACGCGTCTATTTTGAGTTGATCAATTAAGCGTGCAGTTAAGAAATTACGTAATATTCATGTGAAAGTCTTTCTGGCATGTTAACACTTGGTAATATTGGGTCGGTGCATAATTTCGTTACGTTTTTCCCCAATGCAGAAAAAAAAAATGATACACATTCGAGATTAACAAAATACACAAACGAGTTAGTAATATATTCTCTTGCATTTTTTTAAAGTTACTTCCTGCCAAAGGTGGAGCATTTTTTTGATTCCACGCCTGAAGAAATTTGGTAATTTGGACTTGAAGAAATCTTCATCCCAAATTTGGAGAGCATTTTTGTTATTCAAGGAAATTCTTCAAAGATAACTGGGTAGAGATTGGAATAGATGAGAATTTTAGGGATCAAGAATGGGGTATCATCTCCCAACCGAACTCTTGTGTATAAAGAAAATCACCACCCCGAACATTTTGACAGATAAATCATACTCCTAGCGTAATTAACAGCTTAGCTATAAGGTTTGAAAGCCATGGCTTGTGCAAGGCTAATTTAATAAATAAGGTAAACAAATTAATTTCTGAATATACACACCTTTATAAGTAGGAATTTGGAACTACCGTACAGACAAATTCTCTATGAAATTTTGTAAGTTCAATCACTTGTTTCACCGGATAATCAATACATCCACTTTGTCCGAAAATAATTTGTTCTGAAGTATCTCCACCGACCACCTTTGGTACATTCTCCACAGTCTGACATCGTTTCTCACACAGATGTTTTTCTTGGGACCAAAGAGGTACAGGTTAGACGAAAGGGCTTCAGAATCTACCAGTGAATATTGCTGATGTCGGATCCTCTTGAGTTGATCAGTATGCAGGCTGGCCTCTTGCAATCGTCATGTTCTCTTCCAGCAGACGGCCAATCACAGTCTGTCTGCATTACCATTCATCTGTCATAGTAGTGCCGTCAGGAAGAAATTCAACATAATTACACCCTGATGGTTCCAAAACACAGTTGCCATGTTGTTTTTTTTAGCTGATAGTGTTGTCCTGAACTTCTTTGATGACAAGCACGACGGATATTTCCATATCATGGTAGCTCGTTTGGATTCAACTGTGCACAGGTTTACACGGATTTTACCACCTGTAATGGTATGATGGACGAAGTGGTATCCTTGCTCGTAACGTTGAAAATATCCAGTTCCTCAGCAATATATCTGATTTTCACTCGCTTGTCCTCTTGTATTATCGCTTCCACTTGACACATGTTTTAGTTCGTGATTGATGTTGATGGCCGCTGTTCATCACTCACGTCAGTCCTCCAGTTTGCGAACGCATTACATCACATCCATACTTGTTTCTGGAACATTAGATCTACACCGTCTCCATACATCCTCCGCTAGATCACAATGAATGGCTACCAGTTTGTTTCACTTGACATGCTAAAACCGTTTGACACTTCGAACCTCAACGTTTGACCAAGTTTCCACACGTCTCACCATCTTTCTTACCTCCGGTTTTGAAGACGTTTCATGGTGCTACGCCCTGCTGGTCGTCAGTAGTATACCAAAGTAGCTTCAACAGATCAAAATTATACACTGTGCTTTCTGACTCTCAGTTGTATAAACCTTGTTACCTTACTTATTGAGCATACCTCGTATTGTGTCAATAGGAAAGAGCCATGTTTACCCTAAACTCGAATTTAGCCTATGATTGTTTATTTTTAAACTGTGGTGGGTAGCCGCTCTAAGCTCAGACTACAACCGTTTTATGCTTGTTAAACATTATTTTAAATGTACCAGCTTTCGCGTTCGAAAATTCCACGTAAAATCGAAAGAGTGAAAACAACATCCTGTTAATACACTGTGTCAAGCTTGTTGATCAGATTCCTCGACGAGGAAGCTCAACAGTGTACTAGTACCTTTACACTGACGAGCTCGAACTCATCGAGAAAGCTGACAAAGAAGCTGCTTGACATTGTAATAGATAAAAACAATCCGTCAAGTTTGCTGAAGGGCAGTCTCGTCGAGCAAGCTGGACAACATTTGGCGAGATTAAATTTCTACGAGCGGAAAAGGAAACCACCACGCTTTTAGAGTGGATTTTCACAGAAGAGAAGAGTGTGTCTGAGGAAGCCGAGTGTTTTGGTAGTCGGCGAAAACGTTTACAAAAAAATAATAATAATAATAATTTTTTAAAATAAATTGTAGTGCTTTGCTCAGCCATTATTTTATTTTACCTTTGGTATATAAAAGCAAAGCTTTCGTATGGAGAATATCATAGAAGAGAAGATAAACAAAGTTCCGCTCCAGTAAAGATGGGATCTGTGGTAATTCTTTTCGATGGGCATGTAATCTTTTCTTTAGCTAAATTACCATTCACATAAAATTTTTCGTCTTTCGAACATGACAACGCTGCAAAAGGAAGTATGTATTCAAATGTAGTAAGAAAGAAGATATTGTTTTTATGAAGAAAAAAATATATGCTTTCGTGGGGTTTGAACCTGCTATCTTTCGACCCGCGCCTTATCCACTATACTAGCCGGACACTGCGAGAGAACGCCTTCAAAAGGTTCTCTTTAATCTCACGAGGACCTTGAGAACAGCATTCGAAGATTTCTTGTCTATATCTTACACCTGTCCCCTTCCGGTGTGGTTTTGTCACTGAGAAAAGTTATCAGGTCTTCTCTTGTCATTTTTAACTAAACGCTATTAACTTTTCAGAAAGGTTTCGTCTTTCGATAACCTTCGCGGTAACAAATTAAAGAAGACAAACTTCATGACTACCCAAAATGCATTGCAAACCACTCTAGAGAGCGTCGTGCATGGAATAAATGAGAACAAAAATGTGTAAAGACCGCACCTAACCTCCACGAACCCATGGCAACAAATTTAAGATAATCTACGAAAAATGCAAAAAAAAAAAAAAAAAAATTATTAATAACAAAACAAAACAAAACAAAATTTTTGAACATATTTTGAAATATAAAAATAGAAATATCTTGGTCCCGCCGGAATTCCAACCCGGCATTTTTGTTCAGCAAGCCAACGCCTTAACCACTGAACCACGATACGACCTTGCAAACTGTGTTTTTGCCGCTGTATTTACAGTGCACGTGTTATATAACAAACCACAGAGGTAACGTGTGCAAGATGGCGGCCTTTTTTTTTTCCGAAGCAGACAGTCTAGAGAAATGAGAAATGGTTCTTTCAAGCTTGTAGAATAAATTAGATCCGTAAAACATCGGAATCCCATTAAAAATATTACATTATCTATCCAAAGTCAGAGTGTTTTGTTAAATACCAGCAATTTTCGATTGAAATTCAAGTGTTTTCTATGAAATCACTTTCTTATCGAGAAAAAAGGTGGCCAGTTGCACTCTTGTGATCGGTGTGTAAATTATTTACTAATTATAGCTTCGGAAGTCGCTCACTAGATGTCATATCAGAATTTGTACTCGTTTCCTACTGTAAAAGTCTATTCTTTGCGAAATCTATCTCTGTATGATTTTCTTCTTTCTATTTCATTTCTGCTTTGTTTTTTCCTTTTGCTTTTGCTGTTCGTTGATCTATTTCTGGGTGTGCGTGGCCTTCGGTGGTTATGGCTTGGCACCAATTCGTTTTGACACTCTAAAAAGGAGGTGGAGTGGTGTGGAAGATTACGGAAATGACAGAAATAAGGAAATTTGAACGAATGACGTGGTTCACTATATCCATCTGGTGGTACAAGTCGTAATTAAATTTTTTTTTCAAGCGTTTTCTTTTACACATTGCTCCTGTTGTTGGTTCGATGCCAATAAACTGTTCTACCGTGTAGTGGCGGATACAGAGGGGGGACGCGGGTGGCGCCCATCCCCCTTTCAAGGGAAAATATAACATTATTACAACAATTTAGCTAAGAGAAAGCTTCGATTTGTTTGCAGACGCATGTAGTTTGTCGAGAAATATCGACTTTTGAGGATAAAGGATTCATGTTGCACGATAAAACTTAGCAGTAAGCATGGAAATATGATAATTAAATTTCGGTAGGAGGAAAATATCGGAAAGGTACTTGCTCTATTCTTCAGGCCTGCGCCCTGCTCACGAAAATCCTAGATTAGCCCTTGCTACTGTGAGATGGGTACGTGAGAAGTAAAAAATATTGGAGTGTGTACATTTTTTCTTCCTTTCCGAATTGGAAGTGAAAATTTACGAAACATAGAGTAACTTTGGGACACGAATCGAGATATCGTGAATTACCGACTCTGTAGTCTTTCCAACTAATTTTGTCCACTGGACAACACGTGTGATGAAAAAGATAAATTTGTCTTGTCTCGTTTACAAATCATATCTCACAAGGAGACTGTCGACAGGGATTCCGCCAGGATTTTCAGTTTTTGAGGTCTAGGTGTAAAGTCAAAATTGGGAAGGTGTAAGTGGAAGTTTGCAGTTTCTATCGATTTTTGAACGTAAAAAAATTAAACCACGGGGAGGGGGGTATGGCGGAGTCAGTGACATCATATAGAAACTTCCCTTGAAATTTTGCCAGGAGAAGGTACAGAGAGGTAAAAGTTTTTTTTTTAAAAAAAAAGGGTAAAGCTATTCCCTGTGCGATACGCACGCGCCGTGAACAATGCGTGGGGTATGTGGAGGTAGCTCTCCACATTTGCTTGACCTACGGTACGTAGTGAGGTGGTTAGTCCCACGCTCGACCGCCTTTACCTTCCCAAGGCGCTCAGGAATACCGAGGACAATCGGGAGACTTTTCTCTGGTACTCAGTTTGATAGGAGGCTGAGTGGACCTCAGAGCGCCAGGCATGGGAACACAGAAAAGTGTCCTGGCCGGGGTTTGAACCCGGGCCGCTCGATTCGTACTCAGACGCGCTACCGTCTGAGCCACGGAGACTCACAATAACTGTAAGATACCGAGATAGGGACAAGAATATTGATCGAAGTATACAATAAGTTTGTTTTTTTGTGATTCAATCAACAAATATAACCTCTGATTCATTTTCGTCCTACAATTAAACAGTGCCGAGTCGTAGCGTCACCTCGCACACAACAGCACTCCTCGCCAGGGACGTATGTAGGGTTCTGAACCCCATGAAATTAAGTTTTTTTTTTTTAAATAGACAAAATTATATTGATTATTTTTTTAAATTTCGGTGGGGTGGGGGACGGGTTCCAAACGCCCTAAATACGTCCCTGGCGAAGAGTGGTGAGGTGTGAGATGTGATGCTACAACTCGATAGTTTTTCATTCCAGGGCGAAAGTGAAGCAGAAATGACTTCTGTTGATTGAATCATGAAAAATAACCTACACATTTTTTCGACCAATATTCTAGCCTTGTATGGGCAGCTACTTTTTTTTTTTTTTTTTTTTTTTTTTATTACTTCTGACAACTTTTAAAAAAAGAATGGAAAATTCCAATACTTCGGATGTTTTTACTCGTTATAATAACCGTTGGCGTTACAGACCGAAAGATCCTGAGCCTGCTCCAACGCCATCTTTCTGCGGTTGGTGGAACTGCGACCACTTGAGTGACGGCCGTGGGGTCAGCACTGCGCGTCACCTTGACTACGAACAGGCGTATCAGGGGTTTTCTAGACCAAGTGGTCGTCACAACTTTATTCACGTGCCGAAAAGTGGGATTTTTCTCCTCCAGCCGCGAATTGAACCCGGGACCACGTGGACATGAGTCCAACGCTCTAACCACTAGACTATGAACCACTAGAATCACGTCGTTCCGATACTGGTTTTTGGGAGAAAATACGTTCCATTTTACAAGAATGAGATCAGTTTGTTTACATCTAGCGGACATCGGTGTTGGCTTCATTACCTACCATTACCTATTGTTTTATGTCTATTCTTCACTTCAGAGCTATGACATTGAAACGTTCCGGTACAGGAAAATTTACGAGTGCACTCCTGCTTGAAAGGAACTTCTTGAAGGGGGGGGGGGGGAAAAAGGGGTTATGTAAACAATCACGTCCCGAAATTTGCACTATTATTTGAGGGACACCCTGTAGGCATTTCTCAATCGGTGTGCCGCGAAATTTGCTACATATGGCGCGAAAATTCTGACACTGTGATTTTGATGGTAAGATTAATTCGAATTATTTCACTCAATATTTATTTTAAAGAACACCCCGCAGTGGTTACCGTCATTGACTGCTGATCGTGGGGTCCCGAGTTCGATTCCCAGCTCAGGCAAGGGACTTTTTTTTTCAAAGTGAGAGGGTCTAGAACGGTGCCTACCCAGCATCGTGATGCAATTGGGTAGCTACTGAGAATAAAAGACAGTGGCGATCACAGTTGAGAGCTTCGGTTCTCTTCTCCCAACACGTCTGGTCAGAGTGGGAGTAGTAGACCAACTAGGAGAGGCCTCATCCAGTAGTGGATTGAACATGGCTGTGGATTATTATTATTATTTATTTATTTATTTGGTTTCTTTACGTCTTACAATAAAAAAAAATAGTGTTTAATGATGACTTCAGATTGTCGTTTCTGTCACAAAACTTCAATTCGTGGTTTGAAGACAACGTAACTGACAAAAGTCTGTCCCGTTTCTTCTTCTTCTTCTTCTTTAAATGTATGTTAGTGTTGAAAACCCCAGCTTGCTCATTAGTATGTCACGGGAACGCAGTACAAACAGTAGTTTGCCGCGAACAAAAATAATTTGAGAACCACTACTGTAGCGTCTATATTACTCATTGGGCGTGTAAAGGTTAAGTGTACCAAAGCGCTACAGCGATCGAATAAATAACGGTCTTTGAACTCATATTTGAAATAAGTTCTTTTCTACCTAGATTCGTCGAGACGCTACAAACAGAGCAACCAACACATGGAGAAAATTAATTAAAAATAAAAAAAAAACGAAAAAAAATATGGTTTCCTATAAAGAAAACAAATTCAGTCTTCACACGAATGATGGCGTTAACAGAAGTGTGAATCTTGTATGAAGCCTAAACATCACCCTCGCATCCTGTGAATACATTAAGATTGGATAGAAAAGGTGTTTTGACTTTTCATCGGAATTCATACTTTTTAATCATTCCCCTGATGCTCAGTTGTTTTTATTGGAACCCAACCCAAAAGATGTCTGCGTTTATCGCTCTTCTGTTGTTTTTGTTCTCTCCTCCGAAGTTTCTGAAGTTTATTCCTTAGGGACAGCACACACGCCCTCCCCCTTTTTCTGTTTTCCAAACGAAGATTCTTCGATATATCTACACATTAAAAAGGAGAAAAAAATCCACCCCTATCTTTCGCCTACATACTTTACAGACACTCCGATAATTCATGCAAACACAATACAAACGGGGTTCACGATTTTCAGTGTTGCCAACTACGGAGAAACAAAAAAGCAGTATTGTATATTTCAATAGTTCATTCGTAATTTAGGGTAAGATAAGGTAATTTGGTGATATTTTAATTTTAAACTACCTGATTTGCCCGCCTGTTCGTGCGGGATGAATAAAGATCTGTTCCCATACCCACCCCCAGGGGCTGCGCCCCCCAATTTTGGGCGGCCATTTTAAATCCAAGATGCAGACTTTTTCAAAACGTTTTAATATTTTCTTAAACTACTCTTGATACCAAACTTCATTCCTCTAGCTTTAACGGTGGGGAAAATGGTTTTTCGAATCCAATATGGCGACTGATATGATAACTTCCCAAACGGGTCCAATATCTGATCATGTGCAAAAAAATGTTCCAGTCGGTCAAGCCGCTTTGGCGTGATTCAAACACAAACACATCACTTTCATTTTAGGTAGATTTCGAAGAAAAATCTACCTATTGAGATCGGTACGATCCAAAATGGCGGGCCTAAAAACCATTTTCCACACAGTTTGAACTAGAGAAACGAAATTTGGCATAAAGGTGCATTATGACGAGTAGTTTAGGGAAATATTACAACATTTGGGAATAGTCGCCATCTTGGATCCGAAATGGCCGCCCAAAATCCCATTTTGCACACGATTTGAGCTGGATAAATGAATTTTACTTGAAGGTGTACCATCAGAAGTAGGTCACGACAATATAAGAAAACTTTCAAAACGTCGTCAACTTGGATCCAAAATGGCCGTCCCAAAAACCCAATTTGCAAATCATTGAAGGTAGAGAAACGAAATTTTCTTTGAAGGTGTATGACCAAGAGTAGATTACAATAAATGCCCCCGTGGGAGGGTGCAGATGGATACCATGGTGGTGTAGTGCTGCTGGGAGATTTTGGTTAAGATAAAGGAGGCGCATCCTCTCAAAAGCACTGAAGTTGGGGGCGAACCCCCTACGGGGGTCTGGGGGCAGCGCTCCCAGCGAAGCAAAGCGAGTATATATATACGTCTTGTGGGGTATCGTTGAACAGCTCTTGATGAATAATCTACAAATCAGTAAATAGTTTCTCGATAGCTCTCGAAAGCTACGGCCACTCTCTAAACAAAATTTGAATGATTGAAATGGCATTAATGTTCTAACGAGCTAATGAGCTTCTAAGGACGGGACCTACAGTTTTTGGTAGACTCAGCACCACTTCGTTAAATAGATCCCAACGGGAATTGAGGCCGAGACCTAAAATACAGAAAGCGAGCAAGCCATCATCTCGGTCACCCCTAGGTCAAACAAACTTTGAGATGTATATATAAGAGATAGACTAAAGTGTTGATTAATTAGTCAAATGTGTCTTAATTGTTGGAATTTCTTATTAACTAAAGATAGTAGCGCCCTTTCAGGCATCAGCAACAGGCCATCTGACCGTCTGTCTACAACTTTCGACTCAGGAACTACCAGGACTAGGAAAGTGGTTGAGGTGACGTTGGAGAGGTCTCGGCGATATACGTTCAAACCCATGTAGATCATATACATTTCAGGGACGGTTCTAGAGATAGGGTCAATTTCTAGCTACTAGGGCTAGGAAGGTGGTTGGGGTGTCGTTCGAAAGGTCTCGGCGAGACGAGTTGAAGCCCGTATAATTCATCTAGATTACAGGGGTGGGTCCCCAGTTCTGTGGAGGGTGAGGAATTTTAATTTAGGAACAACCACAGCTATGAAGGCATACAATATGTCTTTGGATAGGTCTCAATGAGACGAGTTCAAATCCGTATAGATAATCCAGATCACGGGCAGATTCCAAGATACGGGGGATTTTCAATTCAAGAATTATTAGGTCTATGCAGATCGTTGAGGTGTCGTTAGAAAGGTCTGACTTCACTTTTTCCCAACAGAACATTGATGATCCAAATAGCCGCTGCTGAAGCCAGGCGGTAGAATATATGCAGAGTGCCCGGACTAAGCTTCGCCTCATTTCTTTAATACTAAAATATATGTAGGGTTGGCAACTCTGATGTGACGCACGTGTTAAATCCTAAGGTCTTTCACGTGGGCTGCACATTTACCTTCCCATTTCACGTGATTTTTTGTTTTCAAGATTTTTCTCCTCCCATCCAGAAGACAGTTGATTCGATTCACAATCATCTATTTTAAAACAAGCCGAGTGGGGAATCTGTAGGCATCTTACGTACAGTTTAACTCTTTGATCTTCGGGTTTCCTACAGAAATTAGTGAAAAGTGATCTTCACGCACTGAATATTTCTTTTTTTTTTATTTGGTTTGAAAAAAACAACAACAAAGAAGTTTGGATTCTAAGGAATCTAGAATAGGTGACAGAAAACACCCTTTCTTAAGGTTGCTGTAAAACCAGGTTCTCCAACAAAAGATGGCAGCACTTTCTCCGTATATGTCTAATGTATTTTTATCGTTGTGCAGGAAATTTCAATGCTGCTCCTACAAATTCAAGCCTAGAGAGTTCAAACTTTTAGGGAAGAAAGTTCGTAACCAATTCAAGAGTTCTATCCGTGCCGATTTTTTATTTTCTTTTTTGTTCATTGTTGGTTTTAGCAGGTTTGGATATTTACAACAACCATGAGGTGATTTTAACAATAAACTTGTTCTTTCTCTACGTCTTTTCCCACCTACGTGGAGGTCGACGTTCCTGGTGAGTCTTCTTCACAAACCCCTGTCCTTAACTTCTTCCCCTGAAAGACCTTTCTCCCCGAGTTCCTTCTTATACCATCCACCTTTCTTGTCCTCCACTTCCATTGCTATCACTCTGTTCTTCTCATCATATGTCCATATATTACTACAGTCTTCTTTCTTGTATCTTCTTAGATACCTCTACAACCTTGGTTGTTTCTCTCACTCTCACATTTCTCACTCTGTCTCTCTCCTTGTTATCCCACACATCCAGCGTAGCATTCTCATTTCAGTAACATTCAGTCACTTTTCTATGATTGCTGGTTAAACCACTGTTTTATAGGTCATCCCTTTATTCTTCACCGTAATTCTGCGATCGCAGAAAATACTTTCTTCCAATTTCGCCATCCCTCTTGAATTCTGCGTGTTATTTCGTAGTATCAGAGGATCCTAAATATTTAAATCTATTCACTTTATTTAGTCGTTCTCCTTGGAGCCTCACTTCTCCATTTTCTTTACCGTTAAACTTGAGATACTCCGTCTTCTTTCTACTAATGAAGTAGGCCTGCGTCTTCCAGAAATTTCCTCCATCTCTCTACTTTCCTTTCAAGTTCTGCCCTATTTGTATTGATTGCATAGCACAACAACAACAACAACAAAAATAAACAATTGGCGCGGATTGAAGTCTTGAAATGCTTATGAACTCTCTAGGATTGCATTTGTTGGAGCAGCACTGAAATTTCGTGCGACGAAAAGAATACATTAGACATGCGAAGATAGTGGTGCCGACGTGTTATGCCTTGTTTAGACTACGGAACTTAACTTGGTTATCGTGCTTTTGTACTGCCATTGTCAGGAAAGAAACAGGTTACAGGCATCTCTCCTTTTTTCCATACTCTAAGGTTACACGGAAGAGGATTAAATTATAAAATACTGAACACAAATGAATTGATTGTACCGTAATATTTTGTAGATTAGTTCTGCCATTACTCTTTTATACTTTAAAAGCGATACGCACCACTAGGATGCTATATATTTCGATAAAGAAAGGAATAAACTCCCCAAGTGAGCTGCGCCTAACGGCCATCTTGAGTTTTGATAGGCCTAAGTAACGTAAGAAGATAACCGTCGTAAGTTGACGCTGGTTAAATTTGAAACCCGCGCTATCGGTAACTACCGTTTACATTACTGAAATTATCTTAATGTTAGTAGTAATGTAAACAAGGCATTAACCAACATTGGAAAATAGAATAAGTTTTGTTACATGTTTCCGGGGGGACGGAGTGAAACTTTAAAAGCCATTCTCAAGCATCAAAAGGAAAGTTTACATTTCCATAATCACATCAAAAATATTTTATATATCCATTAACATTGCATTTTAAAAATTTATTGGAATAAGGTAAAAAGCTGGGAGGGTGGTCCATTTATAGTGGCACAAAAACAATTAATTTATTTGTCCTGAGCCAAAGTTGCCTAAAGGCTTTAAAAATTGAATTTAAAAAGTCAAATAATTTGGTTGCTTGACCTGCTGTATTTTAAACAGTTAAATCCCTTGTATGTGAATAATTCAAGCTGAGTTTTCTTTTATTTATATATATACTGAATGATTAATGACTGCCATTTTTGTATTGTGACGCATAGCAAGTGTTTGCGAACGACCATCCTGACGGAGGATTTTTCCAAGCTCTCTTCTCATTGAAACAGTCGGGATGGTACATTTAACTTAGGCTCTTTCTCCCGTCGTTTCCCATACTTTATGCTAAACTGAACCATAGATTCTTAAAAGCCATATTTCCCTCTAAATCCAAATTATTATTGTAAGTTTTAATTTTATTATATTTTCGCGAATATTGCTAAGTTCCATTATGGGATATGAATCCGATATTTCCAAAAGTTGATATTTCTTTATATAAAATGACCGCAAACTAATCGAAATTTTGTCTTAGTTAAATTATTAAAATCTTTCTATAAGAAATAAAATATTTTTCCTTGACATGGTCTCAACTTTGGTGCGTGGAGTCCTCGGTTTGACCCCGCTCTTGCCATGTGGGCTTTGTCAAGGACAAACATCGTGTGCGTGGGTTTTCTCAGTTTTCTCTCTAGATTTTAGTAGTCACTCCAGTATTATGTAGAGTTCAATGGCATGCTTAAGACAGATTTTACACTTAAGTATTTTTCTTGCAACCTAGCCCTGGGCACCCCACGAAATCACAGTAACCAGCACGTATATATATATAATGAAAGAAGAGGAAAATTGCATAAAGACGATTGAGTACATAGAACTAAATAAAACCGTAAGAAAGAAAATAAGAGAGGATGTACGAAGATATAACGAAAATCTTGTTAGAAATACAATCGAGGAAAACAAAAGCCTGAAGAAAGCCAAACAGCAGCTCATGATAGGGAAAAAGCAAATAATTGCAGTTAAGAGACCAGACGGGACCGTAACACGAAATAAGGAAGAAATTATAAACATATTTGAAAATTTCTACACAGAATTGTACTACTCCGAGGAAGAGCTAGGAAATGAAGATTCAGAAGAAATTGATGTTGATGTCCCAGACATAATGAAAGAAGAAGTGGATAAAGTACTTCGAGGGATGAAGAACGGAAAATCACCAGGAGAAGATGGACTCACAGCAGAGATGTTTAAATGGGGAGGTGAAAAAATGAAAGAGGAACTTGCTATTTTATTCTCAATGTGCCTGAGGAAGAGAGAAATACCCAGAAGTTGGAACAATGCCGTTATCATTTTGTTGTACAAGAAAGGGGACAAAGAACGCTTCGAAAACTACAGACCAATTAGTTTACTGTCAGTTCTATACAAAATGTTCGCCAAAGTTATTTTGAATCGTATTGAACGAGACTTGGATTTTAATCAGGGAAGGGAACAAGCCGGATTTCGTCGTGGATTTAGCACAATGGACCACATACAAACATTGAATGAAGTTATGGAAAGGACTAATGAATATGAACTTCCACTATGTTTGGGATTCATAGATTTTGAAAAGGTTTTCGATTCGGTCTCCTTGTCAGCAGTACTTAAATCACTTGAACATCAAGGCATCGAAAGTGCATACATCAAACATCAAGGCATCGAAAGTGCATACATCAAGTTACTGCGAAACATTTACTCGACTGCCACTTCTGTCATTAGGCTGCATCAAGACAGTGAAAAATTTAAAGTTGGAAAAGGGGTAAGGCAAGGAGATTCAATTTCTCCAAAACTGTTTTGTGCGGTCCTGGAGAGAGTGTTCCAGAATTTAAACTGGGATGAAGTTGGAATTAAAATTAATGGCGAATATCTTCATCATTTACGGTTCGCTGATGATATAGTCCTGTTTGCTTCAAGTGCAGAAGAACTACAAACCAGAATGGAAGAACTGAGTAACGAGAGTTCGAAAATAGGCCTTAAAATGAACTTAAGTAAAACAAAAGTAATGTACAACCAACATGCTGCAAAGAAGGAAGTGAAGATTAACGGAGAGACAATAGGCATAGTTGATGAGTATGTTTACCTAGGCCAGCTTAAAACATCGAATGCAAAGTTGACTGATGAAATAAATAGAAGATGTAAAATGGCGTGGAGTTCTTTTGGAAGACTACACTTTATTTTCAAAAGCAAACTTCCAATGTGTCTGAAGCGTAAAGTTTATAATCAATGTGTCTTACCTGTAATGATGTACGGCTGCGAAACTTGGACATTGAATGCGCAAACGACTCAAAGATTGAGAGTCACACAAAGAGCAATGGAGAGGTGCATGCTAGGAATAACCAGGA
Source organism: Lepisma saccharinum (assembly GCA_022664845.1). Taxonomy (NCBI): domain Eukaryota; kingdom Metazoa; phylum Arthropoda; class Insecta; order Zygentoma; family Lepismatidae; genus Lepisma; species Lepisma saccharinum. The sequence continues at coordinate 60 of JAGDQP010019716.1, read as the reverse complement.
GGGACAGGAAGAGAAATGAATGGATTCGCGCACAAACAAAGGTAGAGGATGTAATCAAGA